>JBBPBX010014906.1:0-34885 GCA_038048925.1 Garcialebias charrua
TAATCATGAATGTAGGTAGTACTCCTTACCTGCTTGTGTCTTTTTCCAAATTTGTGTATTCTGCTGCTTTTTCTTTTTTAAATGTATTATTTCATGTGTTTTTTTTCTGTAAAATTAGAAAATGCTACTGAATGTCGAAAATGTTCCCCTGGGATTATTAATGTATCTATCTATCTATCTATCTATCTATCAATTTATCCATCCATCCATCCATCTATCTATGGTAGTTGTTGCCTCCAAACAAACAATCTGCCATCCTTCACCTGCTCCTCAGCTGTTAGGATGATGGCCAGGTGAGCTCCTTGGGTCTGACAGTAGTCCTGGCTGCCACGCCAGTTTCTTGTAAGTTTGGGGATGAGGTAACGGCTGTTGTTGAAGAGGTGCCAGTTCGTGGGGCACTCGACGGGCGTGGGTTTGATCACTAACAGAAAATGAGAGAAGAGATAGAAATTCACCAAAATAAAATCTGACACGTTTCCTTCACTGTTCGTTAGAGCCAGACAAGGAACTTCATCACCTCATACATGACACTGTGCGAATGCATTTGTTAACAAATACTGATCAAAATTTCATTATTTGGCTGCATGTGGGGCCCTAATCTCAAATTTTCAATCTCAGTCTCAACACAAATAAAATACCCAAAATCTGGAAATCAGCTTTTGTTCTCCCTCTGCTAAAAGGGGGTGAACCAACAAATGTCAACAACTACAGACCAATTTCAAAATTATGCATTCTTGCCAAACTGTTCGAAAGACTTGTCTGTGATCAGCTAACTGATTTCCTACAAGCAAACCATATTCTATCACAATTCCAGTCAGGATTCAGAAAACAACACAGCACCGTCACTACAGTTCTCAAAGTATTAAATGACATCATACATGCCCTGGACTGCAAACAATTCTGTGTTGCCCTATTTATAGACCTGTCCAAGGCATTTGATACAGTTGATCATAGACTATTGACAAACATCCTGGAACACTCTGGTCTATCAAAACTTGCAGTCTCCTGGTTCACCAACTACCTAACTGACAGAACGCAGTCTGTTCATGTAGCCGGATCCTCCTCTACTTTCTTAGATGTTGTGAAAGGGGTGCCACAGGGTTCTGTCTTGGGTCCCATTCTTTTCTCCCTATACATCAACGATCTTTGCAGTGATCTGTCAAATGCCTCCCACCATTATTACGCAGATGACACCATCATCTATTGCTGTTCTTCCTCCCTCAGCCAAGCTTTCACCTCTCTTCAGGATGCTTTTAATATTATTCAGTCACGGCTGCAAAAACTTAGACTGGTCCTAAATGCCGACAAAAGCAAGTTCATGGTTCTTGCCAACAGAAAGCAGCAACCAGAGAACCCACCTCAAATTGGAACCCAAGAGGGAAAACAAATAGAAATGGTCTCCACCTACAAATATCTAGGTTTCAACATTGACACTGAACTGTCTTTTAAAACCCACATCTCCAAAATGGCCACTAAACTCAAACTGAAGCTAGGTTTCTTCTTCAGAAACAAATCCTGCTTCTCATGCAAAGCCAGGAGAACATTAGTAGCTGCAACATTCATGCCAATACTAGATTATGGTGACGTGCTGTACATGAGTGCTACATCAAAATACCTACAGTCCTTAAGGCTGAGTTAGACTTTCGCTTTGGTCCGCAGGCTGGAGCGCGCGCGCCGCGCGTGCACTCAAGCCGTGCGGCAAAATGCGTTTACAGTGTCGCCTCTGTGTTTATAGTTGTCGCACGGCGGCGCATGGCAAAGTGCTGTTCTTTTACGGACCAGCAGGAGGCAGTACCCTCTAAAACCTGTGCATATGTTGCAAGAAAAGTGTAGAAGAAGAAATCTACCGTAGAAGAAGAACTGTTTGAAATCACACAACAAAAACAAATAGCTTTTCCGCTCGCGTGCTGAACTGTTGTCTTTATTTGCGGTTTTAATGCATGGAGTCAGCGGAGGAGAAAGCGATCACGTGACTTTTGGCGAAAAAACAAAAGAAAAGTCCGACTCCAGATCAGGAATGAAGGAGAATTTATACATTTGTGTCACAAAACATTCCTCCGTGAGTCGCGACTCCGTCTCCACGACCACAGCGGCGCAAACAGCTGCAGGCTCCGGCGTGAAGAGGGTGAAGGCTGTCGGGTGAGGACCTGTCAATCAAATCGTAGCGCCCACCGCGCGCGCAGAGGCTTGCGGAGTTTCAAAAATTCAGAGGTGCACGACACGCGCTAATCCCACGCGCGGGGCCAACGCGCAGGGGCGGGGACTGTGAAATTGCGTCACTTTTGGAGCGCGCACCCTCGCGCGCTGCACGACGCGTCGAGTATGAATCTAGCTTAGACTCCATTTACCACGGTGCCCTTCGGTTCATTACTGACTCCAGTTATCGCACTCATCACTGTGAGCTTTACGTAAAATCTGGCTGGTCATCTCTCAGCACTCGCAGATACACTCACTGGATATCCTTCATCTACAAGACCCTCCTAAACCTAGTCCCGTCATACCTCACCTCCTTAATACAAACATCACACAGTCATTACTCCCTGCGCTCTAACGATTTAGTCCTCCTGTCAGTTCCTCCTGTCAGAACTGAACTAGGAAAAAGAGCGTTCAGCTTCGCCGTCCCCTCAGCCTGGAACAACTTACAGAAAGATCTGAAACTATCAACATTCATCTCTCCTGGATCCTTTATGTCAACCGTAGTAGAAAATGTCATCAAGAAACTTGACCATTGCAGATGTTTCTAACCATTACTTATCCAATATACATGTCATTGTTGATTTTTTTAACTTTATTTACCCAACCGAGGTCTGTCTGCTTGTTTTGTATATAATGTATATAGAAATCTGTCATATCCTGTTGGTTTTGAACTGTCAACATCTGTTTACTGTGATTGTAGTTTTCTTTATTTTCTTTTTGATAAGTGCAAATGCCTATTGCCAATGTGACGTGTGCTGCTGACCACTTGACCAGGTCACCCTTGTAAAAGAGATCTCGATCTCAACGGGCTCTACCTGGTTAAATAAAGGTGATTGATTGATTGATTGATTGATAATGTTGCTGTTCGACTGTGATCCCACAAACAACCTTTGGATCCGTGGCCAGTCTCCAGATGTTTTCAGTGTTGATGCTACAATAAATAAGATTAATGTCCTTAAATAACAATCTCCTGATTATTAGCAGGTCTGCTTGTTGGCAGCGCTTCACTCAATTTTTCAACTAAAGAAAAAATAAATAAAACATTAGGTTGGTTTTGTGTTGGATCAGCTGTTTTAAACTCCAACAAACGTTTAGACTAAGTAAACAGAGTAAACATGATTAAGAAGTTTATATTTTCATCTCTATAAGAAAAACCTACTTATTATTGTAGTTAATTATTATGTTGTAAAAAACAGTGTCATAGAGAGAGGTGTACCTTTGTTGGTCATCAGAGCAGTCAGGTTGGCCATCAGCTCATCCACCTTTTTGAACAGTCTTATATTCTCCCGCAGCTTTGAGTTGATCTCTGAGATGTTTACATACCCCTTCTGCATCTCTGAGGTGGCCTCCACACCAGCCTGAGCTTTGCTCTTATCTGCAGATAACATTGAAGACAACACATGATTCCTAAAAGGATGAAAGTAGCATCATTTGAGGAAGTGAATACTTCCACCTTCAGTGGGTTGGTACAGTATGACCGTTGTGCACTCACAGTGTACGGTGACGGCTATGATGGAGATGAGGAGGACAGCACAGAGCGCAGCCAGGCAGAGGGTGGCGAAGCGGTATGGACCTGGGCCACTCATTCTGGAGGGGATTCTGACTGGGAATACTGGGTAATCTGGAGGTGATGGAGACTGCTTGTTGAAATGTTATCACAAGAACTGAGGCCAACAACACACACCGCACCTTCTATCAAACTTCTAGCTGGTACTTTTATATAATCTTGGTAAAGCTGCAGGTCATACGTGTCAAACTTGGTCATGATCTTCAGTCTCGTGTCAGCGGTCCTTGTATTCAGTTCCTCTGAGCTACTCAGGGGTTTGGTACCCATACTCAGATGGTGGAGATGATGGTGATGATGGTTAACCCCCTCCTGACCTGTGTTCCTCTTCTCGATGTATACAGTATTTGTTTTACCTGATCAGACTCCAGGTGTGATAGCAGATTTAACTCTTGAGTATTGGAATACCAATCCCAAAGTTGTTTATGAGTCAATCTGGATGTCGGGTTTCAAAGTTTCCATAGTTTCCATGTCCTTCCTGTACACCCCCTTTCTATGGGCTTGTAGCTTTTTACAGATATGTCTTTTTCCAGTAGACTCTTTCTCATTAGAATGTCCCATTTCTCAATGACAGCAGGACAGTGGTGAGATGTGCTGTAGGAGTGACAGATAGCTTCAAGGTGGAGGTGGGATTGCATCAAGGATCGGCTCTGAGCACCTTCTTGTTTGCTCTGGTGATGGACCGACTGACAGATGAGGTCAGGCAGGAATCCCCATGGACTATGATGTTTGCAGATGACATTGTGATCTGTGGTGAGAACAGGGAACAGGTGGAAGAGAACTTGGAGAGGTGGAGGTATGCACTTGAAAGAAGAGGAATGAAAGTCAGCCGTAGTAAGACAGAGTACATGTGTGTGAATGAGAGGGAGGCCAGTGGAACAGTGAGGCTACAAGGAGCAGAGGTCACAAAGGTGCAGGACTTCAAGTACTTGGGGTCCACTGTCCAGGAAAATGGGAAATGTGGTAAAGAGGTGAAAAAGAGAGTCCAGGCAGGATGGAGTGGATGGAGAAAAGTTTCAGGAGTGATTTGTGACAAAAAGGTGTCAGCAAAGGTCAAAGGAAAAGTTTACAAGACAGTGGTGAGACCAGCTATGTTGTATGGTCTGGAGACAGTGTCATTGACAAAAAGACAGGAGAAAGAACTGGAAGTAGCAGAAATGAAGATGCTGAGGTTCTCCTTAGGAGTGACAAGGATGGATAAGATCAGGAATGAGATCATCAGAGGTACAGCACATGTTGAACAACTGGGAGATAAAGTTAGGGAGGCCAGACTGAGATGGTTTGGACATGTCCAGAGGAGGGACAGTGGGTATATTGGTAGAAGGATGTTAGAAATGCAGCTGCCAGGAAAAAGACAAGAGGAAGGCCAAAGAGGAGATATATGGATGCAGTTAGAGAGGACATGAAGGTAGTTGGAGTGAGGACAGAGGATGCAGAGGACAAAGTGAGGTGGAGGAGGATGACTCTCTGTGGCGACCCCTGAAAAGGGAAAAGCCGAAAGAAGAAGAAGACATCTTCTGCTGCTCCAATACGAAGAAACTAACTCACTGAATACAGTAATTTTTTTTTTTAGCACAGCCTGACCCAACAGACACCAGAGATGACGAGTCTCTGACACCAACGAGGACATCTCCAATGACCTGATGTTCATCAGCAGCGAGTGTGCACGTGCACGGCTGTCACATCCACTCAGACAGAGATGTCCAGATAATAATAATCATAATTTTTTTTTTAAAGTGCTTTTAAAGACACCTAAGGACACTTTACAGCAAGAAACATGTCAGATAAGATTGTGCAAAAACAAACACAGTGTAAAGACTGACAGGAATAAATTGAAATATAAAATACATAAAGAATATAATATACATAAAACAAAGTTAAGAAGCATAAGCTAGTCTAAAGAGATGCCCAGAGGTTTATCGTTACACGTCATACTCAGTTTGTGGTCCACTGAAGCACGGAACAAACAGAACCAATTGGATTTTACACCTTAGGTTAATTTTAAGATTTTTTTTATAATCAGAAATATATTTATATATAAAAAAAAACAAAAGAACTTCAAATGGCTGTGAAGTTGCATTATTCTGTAGTGTGTGTGTGGTGTGTGTGTAATGTTCAAACAGAATTGTTTGAAATGTAAAACAATGGGAAGAAGTTTGTTAAACTTATCTTTAAATCTATACTTTTACCTGTAATGTACACAAATTGAAAATGTTTATTGTTTGTATCTGTTAAACCATCTGAAATTAATTTAAAACATTTATTCAACAAGAAAAATATCAACTCAGAGCAAGTTATTTCATTGAGACTTACTGGACATTTGTCCATCCACTATTAAATTTTACTTGCACAAAATAATTATTTAAAAAAAAAAATCGACTTTATTACAAAATCAAGAAACGTAAACAACCAATTTTTACAAAAAAAAAAAAACGTTTTAGATCATTTAAATAATAAAGTTAGAGCAGAGCAGCAGTGAAATGTCATCATGATGTACATTAATTTATTTCTGAGCTTTGAGCTTTACAGAAAAACAAACCAAAATTAAAAACATATGATAAAACATGTTTAACTCACAAAAAGAGGCTGGATCACAACTGTCCAACTTCTTACCGCTGTGCTGCACATCTGTCCTGGAGTTGTCCTGGCATCCATCATCTATCATTTTGGAGTACATCCGGTCAGGGGAGGTCCCACTGGTCGACATCTCGCCTCCAAAACAAATTCAATCTGCTGTCAGGAAGAAGAAAAATTTCCTCCCTCTCTGAAAATTCATGTTTTCCAGTGAAGTTCACCATCACCGAGCAACTCAAGCGTTCCTGTAGCTCCTTTCACAATAAAAGTCTTTTAAAGGGATGCTTTTATTTGGGTAAAATTACTGCTGTCATTTTAAGTTAAGGATGCAAATACTGTACAAGTTTAAAGGTGCCCTAAGATGCTGGGAAAACTTTATTATTATTATTTTTACACAGAAAAAAGGGACATGATAGCTGTAATTTACAAGAAAAGACAAATAAAATTTCAGAAATTGGTAAGTTAAAGTGTCACTACACGGCCTCTGGGTCTTTAACTCCTCCCCCAGTCCAGATTCAAAAATCTTCACCAAAATGGGCGTTCCGATAGACCGTAGAGGCACCGCCTAAAGGAGGGGAGGAGGTGGGGGTTAGAGCGAGTAGGTGGGTGTGGCCAGGACCGTGACATGCAGCTAGATATTTTTTAACTATCTCAAGTAAGACATATGTATCCAAATTGTAAAGCAATAAAAAAAAAAAAACTTTCAACAGGTGCACCTGTGGTCACTGCAGCTTCCTCTCACCTGTAGAAAACGTGTTGTAGGGAGACGCCAAAGGTATAATTATGAAATATTTAGTACTTCCTAAAGCCTTAATAAATATACTATATATTAAACACATCAATTAACCTGGTCTTGAATACACTGTGCATTTTATTGTGTTAAAAGCCTTTCTCAATATTTTCCTGGGATGTGAATTACTATGGGTATGCATTACTCTACCAGTAAAAGCACACACAAACTTGTATCAAATTAAAAAAAAGGAATAAAAATACTAAACGATATACATGCTGCACTCCACATTCAGTTAAAATTAATTTTTATATAGTAAATGTGTTAAAATGGACTGCTCATAGTCAACATAATCAATTATGAAGCTCATTGTTCTGTCAACACTAGACCTCTGTATTGATAAATACATTTCCAAATCATACATCAAAGTCAAAATTCAAAGTCAACTTTATTGTCCAAACTGCAATATGTACAGAACATACACAGGATTGAAATTGCATTTCTCTCAGATGCATGCATAATTTAAACAAACATTTAATAAACATGTTTACATCAGCAATTTTTACAAAGTAATGTTTAAATTTAATATAAATTATAATTGTTTCAGGTGTGCCAATATTAAATATTGTAAAACAAAAGAAACAAAGTGCAATAATCAATTAGAGTAATCCAAATTGTACATTATTAAAAAAGTTATAGGAAGCATAAACTTTTTAAACGTTAAAATTTAAAAGTTTCCTGTACTTGAATTTATGACTTATAAAAAAATCCCTTTCTGACATAGGTTATGGCCAGATGTGAACAGGTGGGTGTGTACACCTGTGTTACAGACCACCCAGGTGCCCAGTCCGCACAGGGTTAGAAGAAAACATAAATAATAATTTAACACAAGTACATAGTAATTTACATAAAGGGTATCCTATTCTAAAAGAAGTTCACAGAACCAGATGCGAAGTGCCAAATGTGTGACATGTATTTCAAATTCAGCGGTCAAAACCAACCTTTTTAACAATTCTTTGTTATGTCTTATTTTTAACACATTATAGTAGTACACCTTGAATTTAAAAATAAATACATTTCAGTAGTTATTTTGTATGTAAATGGGCAGCCGTGGTGTAGTGGTAATGGCAGTCGACCCCTGATCGGAATGTTGGAGGTTCGAATCCCGCATCCGCCCACCATGTGTCGTTGTGTCCCTGGGCAAGACACTTAACCCCGAGTTGCTCCCGGTAGGTCTGGATGGCGCCTTGCAAGGCAGGCTACCACTACCGGTGTATGAATGAATGGGTGGATGGCTGGTATTGTAAAGCGCTTTGGGGCTCCTCACAGGGGGCTGGAAAGCGATACTGTATAAATAAGCTCCATTTACCATTTTAGTACACCTTGAATTTAAAAAGAAATACATTTCAGTAGTTATTTTGTATGTAATTGAGTACTGATATGTTTAATTTAGTGTTATGCAGAAAATGGTAAGCTATGTAGTTATTCTAAAAATTATGATGAGTTTCTCTCATGTTTCATAGAAAAATCGTGACCTGTGTCTGCTCACTGCCTCCTTCTTGTCTGGTTTCAGAAAATCCACACATAATGTTGGAGGTACTTTAAACTGATCCGCGGACTTCTGGTACTGCAGAGGGTCTTCCACAACATCATCGAACAGCAGCCCCATCAACTTGTCAATGTAGCCTTCATAAAAAAAAACCAATTACACAATCTGTACAATTAAAAAAATTCATGTTCAGCTCTAAAATGACATACCTGTTGTTGGTTTTGTCTTAATTGGTCTCACGGTGTAGTCTCCATGCTTATATTTAGGATAAGCAATGCAGTATCTCAGCTCACCGGTTTTTGTGAAAGCCTGTGACCGGTTTGCATTGTCAATGTAGTGTAGTCCAGCTAGCTCAAGTCTATAGAAAGAAAAAGTAAAAAAATTACTTTTGCATAGACATTTTCACAAGGTTATCATACTCCAATGTTTTATTACATTTACCTGCACAGCATTCCATACCTGGTGAATCAGCTCTCATGTCACCACCAAGTGTCAAAGACCCACGAGCCCTGGCCTCGTTATTAAAAATTTTATTTGCTAGAGTGATTTTGACATTTTTTCAGGAAAAAGTGTAAAAATCTACTTGTGTGTCTGAATATGGTAAATGGTAAATGAAGCTTACTTATGCCTCTTTTCCACCGCTCGGCTCGGCTCGGGTTGGATCGGCTCAGGTCGGCTCAGTTCGGGTCGGGTCACATCTATGTTCTGTTTCCACAGCTTTTTTGTACCCCTTCTGTGGGCGGGGTCCAGAATCCTACTCGTCTTACCACATGGTGGCAGTAGTGTTCCTCAAGCTATTTACTACAGTACTAGCCACCACTAGAAGAAGAACACAATAAAGACTTTGTTTCACATATTATCAATTCTATCAAAAACCACAAAGCTGATATTTTTCAAAAAAATCTAGTGTGATCACAACATGTTCATATACGAAATGTATCCTGTTGGAGTTATTTGAAATAAAATTCAATGTTTTATAGACATAAATGTGTCAACCTACGTCCATTATTTTCTACTTTGTTTCACATATTATCAATTCTATCAAAAACCACAAAGCTGATATTTTTCAAAAAAATCTAGTGTGATCACAACATGTTCATATACGAAATGTATCCTGTTGGAGTTATTTGAAATAAAATTCAATGTTTTATAGACATAAATGTGTCAACCTACGTCCATTATTTTCTACTTTGTTTCACATATTATCAATTCTATCAAAAACCACAAAGCTGATATTTTTCAAAAAAATCTAGTGTGATCACAACATGTTCATATACGAAATGTATCCTGTTGGAGTTATTTGAAATAAAATTCAATGTTTTATAGACATAAATGTGTCAACCTACGTCCATTATTTTCTACTTTGTTTCACATATTATCAATTCTATCAAAAACCACAAAGCTGATATTTTTCAAAAAAATCTAGTGTGATCACAACATGTTCATATACGAAATGTATCCTGTTGGAGTTATTTGAAATAAAATTCGAATTTTTATAATTTATTTTCGTTGTGCAAACACAGGTTTTGGAAAAAGTCAAAGCGAAACTACTTTAAATGCAGCACATTTGACCATACGTGACAATATTAAAGCGTGGTTAAGCTCAGGAGCCCTCGTACTATTAAAGTCAGCTATGAAATATATTTTATATCTGTTCATTGAGCTACATTTAAAGACATAAAGCCGCCCGCGCGCCGCGTGTTGCTCGTGGCGAACCTATTTTTTTAAAATCCTGCAGTTTTGAGCAGTACGTGATTTTATTAAGGACACGTTCAGCTGAAGACCTAGCCTGGCCCTCGCCATTCCTGCACAGCTCCGCTCAATTCTCATTTCCCTTCACTGCACAGTCTGGGACTTCACCCACCCACAAGGATTTCTCCGGTAGATTTTTGTTCGGACCAATCAGAGAACAGAAGGCGGAGTTTTGAACGACGTTGACAGGGTTGCCAGATAAGAATTAACGAATCATCTAGTACTGTTGCTTATTTTATTTTATTTTTTACCCAAACTGTCATATTTGCTGCGTGAGGGTCTGATAAGATTAATAGTGTGTTGAGTTTAGTGAACATTTGCACTGAAAAGGGGTAAAAAAAAATAAAATAAAATTTATGTTTATCTGGCAACCCTGGGACTGACGTCGTCAGTTAAAATGGCTGCCGCCACGAAGGAATTTTCAACAAAACAAGGTAAAAAACTATTATTTCTTTCCTGAGAAAAACTATATTTCTTAGCTGACGTTATAAAGTGTTTCTGAGCTCAACAGTTCCTAAATCAATTCACGAACTGGTCAAATCTGCTGGATTTAAATAGTTTCGGTTTGACATTTTCCAAACAGCCTCGGGTGCGCTACGAAAATAAATGATAAAAAATTGAATTTTATCTCAAATGTTTCATCAAGGCCAACAGTCAGTAAATTAGAGCCATATAATTACACACTGGTAGCAAAAAAAAGATCCACCGAGTGGTTTCTGAGCTTTTTATCTGAATAGCCTGGACCTCGCCAGGCTAAGCTAACAAAACTACGCCTTCTGTTCTCTGATTGGTCCGTTCAAAAATCTACGGAGAAATCGTTTTCAATGGGAGGAATGCCAGACCCTAGTCCGAAGCAAAGTGAAGGACAGGGTCTGGTTCAACCAGGCTACTGAAGACCCATCTTTGCTATAAATTTAAAAAATAATAATTGTTTTTACCGTGTTTATCATGTAAAAGTCCTGCAGTGATCGCGTCCCTCGCTTCCGTAAAAACAGCTCTCGTCTCCTCCTCCCTCCTTCCGGAGCGGGTGAGCTCGCCTCAGTACCCCTCTGAAAGCAGCCCGAAAATCTCAGGAAATCTCGCGCGGCTTAGCACGGAATATCCGGTGGAAAAGGATGAAAGGGGGTCTCTGCGACGCACATATGACGTAACATCCGACCCGAGCCGACCGGTGGAAAAGGGGCATTATATAGCGCTTTCCAGCCCCCTTTGAGGGGCCCCAAAGCGCTTCACAGTACCAGCCATCCACCCATTCATACACACATTCATACACCGGTAGCGGTAGACTGCCATGCAAGGCATCATCCAGTCCTACCGGGAGCAACTCGGGGTTAAGTGTCTTGCCCAGGGACACAACGAGGTATGCAGTGACCGGGGATCAAACCCCAGACCTTCTGGTTCTGAGCCGGCTGCCCTGCCTCTACACCATCTCGGTCCCATACACAAATGTTATGAATAACAAATTCACATCTGTATTCATACACAGCATTCGTGTCTGAATACACAAATGTTGTGTTTAAGTAACTGCCCGTGTTATTCGATGAACACAGGATGTTTAAAACACAGAATTGTTACTTTTTTAACAACTGATTTATCTATTTAAAATTTGGACCAAATACAGCTGCAGTTCTCCCAAAAATGCTTTCAGCCAAGAGGAGGTTCTGCCAAAAGTGGATAAATCAGTGAAGCCTGAACAGGGATGATCTGAGAGTGAAGTCTGACTTACTGCAGCTCAAATTAATGACAGAACACTGGTGGCTGGTCCACTGGGGCAGAAAGAGTTCCTCAATGAACAGGAACTTGTCTGCTCCACTAATAGTTGTCACTGTGAAAAAACTTCACGCTCATGATTGTTAAAGGTGTGGGACACCAGGATGCACCATGGGAATGTTTGTCCTGCTCAGGATCTTTGGATCCTCCCTGAGTTCGTTGCAGCTCCTCAGACTGAAGAAATCTTTTGCATAAAAGATGAAACCCTTTCAACAAAAAAGAATCCGTCCAGAGGACCTGACCCAACCTTGTTAGATTTATCCATCTGGATTATTGAGCAGCATCAGGACATTTGGATCCTCTCGTTCATGAAGATGTTTGAAATTTAACACCAACATTATGTTTTTTTCTGAACAACTGACCCATGGAAACATGGACAGTGGTGTCTTTAATTTACTATAAAACGTTCTGTGGTTAGGATTTGTGTTGTGTTCAACACAATGATACTTCATCTAACTATTTATCTGTCACTAATGGTGTGCCACAAGGCTCAGTTTTAGGACACACACTTTTTACCATATACGTAAATAATGTAGGTCAAAACATTCCTGACGACTCCTTTCATCTCTGTGCTGATGAGGGGCAGATATAATAAGATTTCATCTTCTTTCTGCTCCCTTCATTTTATCCTACTTGTATTCTTGTATCTGATGTAACTGTCTTGTATTGTTCTTTTAAAATGAATGAATAAACATCAAATCAAATCAAATGATACAGTTGTTTACTGTCGAGCTAACAGTTGCCAAGGTTTTCCAGCTTCTATAGTCTGCACTTGACATCATCCAGTCAGATTTGTTCAGTCTCAAACTAAATGCTGATAAAACCAAAGGGATTTTGTTTTCAAACAGGAAGTTGGTGACAGCAGTTCTTTCTCCTATCTCATCCATACATGGTCTTCCTATTGAGTTTATTCTTACAAATACTTTGGAATTTTAATTGATGCACATCTCTTTTAAGCCACATGTTGAAATCTTGATATCCATCCATCCATCTATTTTCTTCCGCTTATCCTGAGTCGGGTCGCGGGGGTAGCAGCTTAAATAAGGAGGCCCAGACTTCCCTTACCCCAGCCACTTGGGCCAGCTCCTGGCCAGCTGAGAAACAGTCCCTCCAGCGTGTCCTGGGTCTTCCCCTGGGTCTCCTTCCGGTGAAAACTTGATAAAGAAACTGAAATAAAAATGGAGTTTCTTTTTCAGAAATATATCTACTTTAACTCTGAATGCCAGGAAACACATTGTAAGTGCAACTATTCACTATGGCCTCAATTGGTTCAGATCCTACCTCTCTGACAGGTCCTTTTGTGTTTCCATCAACAATTTTAGTTCTGCAGTGGCGGCACTTAAATGGGGGGTTCCGCAGGAGTCCATCCTAGGTCCTTTCTTATTCTCCTTATACCTGCTGCCAATTGGTGTTATTTTCCAGAAACAACATACCTTTCCACTTCTACTCCGATGACTGTCAAATTTACTTCCCCCTAAGACACAATGGTACATGCTCTATTCAACCTCTGCTCGACTGCCTGGATGACATCAGGGACTGGATGGCTTTAAATTTTTTAAGTTTCAATGAAAAGAAGTCTGAAGCCATGTTGTTCCCTCCCAATGACACAATCACGAACCACTGCATTGACCTTTCTGCTCTACCCCTGTCTGAAAAACAAAAAGTCACAAATCTGGAAGTGATAATGGATCCTTCCATGAAACTCAACAGTCACGTAAACATGATCATTAAATCCTGTTTTTTCCAGCTGAGGCGACTGTCTAAGCTGAAGCCCATATTATCAAAAAATAACCTGGAGACAGTAATTCATACATTCATTACATCTAGGCTGGATTACTGCAATTCACTCCTGTTTGGTATCAGTCAGTCCACCATTGCACAATTACATCTGGTCCAGAACGCAGCAGCCCGATTTTTAACCAGTACAGGCAAAAGAGAGCACGTTACACCAGTCTTGGCCTCACTGCACTGGCTACCAGTTCATCTTCAAATCCAGTTCAAAATTCTCCTCTCTGTCTACAAATCGCTGATCAGTCTCGCCCCCACCTATCTCTCTGATTTGCTACTACTGTATCTCCCACCACGTGCTCTGAGGTCAGCGGACCCGTTACTTTTAACAGTTCCAGGAACTCGTCTTAAGCACAGAGGTGACAGGGCCTTCTCTGTAGCAGGCCCAAGACTTTGGAAAGAGTTACCTCTGCTCGTCAGACAGGCCCCCTCGCTCTCCGTTTTCAAACCCCGTTTAAAGACTCATTACTATTCTGTTGCTTTCAACACCAGCTGATCTGTGTTTGGTCGTTATATTTCTTATCTGCAATGTTTTTATGTACATTTTTTGTACTTCATTTTGTATGTTGCTTGTTGTTTGTTTGTTTGTGCAGCACTTTGGTTGGCCTTGTCGCTGTTTTAAGTGCTCTATAAATAAAATTGTATGATATGGTGAATTTATTTACATGAATGCCCTGCCAGCTGCTTGCAGCGGTTGGATGCTGTCTACCATGGTGCTAAGATTCACATCTGGTTGTAAATACCGTACTCATCACTGCACCCTGTACTCATTGGTCAGCTGGTCATCATTATCTACACGTAGACACACAATGGTTCATCTTCATCTACTTTGTATGAATCACTCCTTGGTCTGCTATCTTCTTATATTGCCTCCTACATGTCACGTTGTCAGTGCAGTTACGGCGTGCACTCTCAAGGATTACCTGCAGCATCCTCTCAGTGCGAGTTGAACTTGCAAAAAGGCCTTTTCTTACTTTGCTCCTGTAACTTTGAACACTTTGCAAGAAGATCTGAAGTTGTCCATTTTGATTTCTTCTAGAGATTGTTAAACATTTGATAATGTCAATATAAAAAGCAAAGCAACATACATCTTGTTTGTAGTATTTAACCTTATAAGGCAACATATAAGCTATTTCTGGCCATAAAAGACCTGTCTCCCAGGAGTGTGGGAACCAGAAGTGGGTGAATGAACTCAATCTATTTTTCAATAGGTTTGATAACTCTCCTGCTCCTCCCACTACACAGGCACCACTGCTGACGCCTTCCTGTCCGACAAGACTGACACACTTTCCTCTCACCTCTCCCACATTCACCATGCTTCCTCTCAATATGAACTCACCTCCAAACATGTCTCCTGCTGACGTACATTCCAGCACAACCACCCCGTCCCCCCAATCCAGCCTGATATTTACAGCACCCCAGGTGAGAAGTGAGCTCAGGAGTATAAAGACCAGGAAGGCTGCAGGTCCAGATGGCATCAGCTCAAGACTTCTCAGGACCTGTGCAGATGAGCTGTGTGATGTGACCGGGTATATATTTAATCTCAGCTTGAGATTAGGGAAAGTCCCACAGCTGTGGAAGACATCTTGTGTGGTACCAGTCCCGAAGACCCCACATCCAAAAGACCTCAACAGCTACAGGCCGGTGGCATTGACATCTCACCTGATGAAGACCTTGGAGAGGCTGCTTCTTTCCCACCTCCGCCCCCTGGTGAGTCCATCTATGGACCCACTACAGTTTGCCTACCAATCTGGCATTGGAGTGGAGGATGCCATTATCTACCTCCTACACAGCTCTCTTTCTCATCTGGAGACTGCTGGGAGCACAGTGAGAATCATGTTTTTTGATTTCTCTAGTGCTTTCAATACCATCCAACCAGTGATATTGAAAGACAAGCTGGAGAACACAGGTTTGGACCATCAGCTCATCACCTGGATCCTGGATTACCTCACAAAAAGACCACAGTATGTGAGGATCCAGGGTTGTCAGTCAGACACGGTTGTCTGCAGCGTGGGGGCTCCACAAGGAACAGTCCTTGCCCCCTTCCTCTTCACCCTCTACACCGCTGACTTTCAGTACAGCTCTGCCAGCTGTCACCTGCAGAAGTTCTCAGATGACTCTGCTATCGTCGGTCTCATCAAAGATGGAGATGATGGGGAGTACAGAGAACTGACTAAGAACTTTGTGGAGTGGTGCCAGAGGAACTGTCTGCAGATCAACACCGGAAAAACAAAAGAACTTGTGGTGGACTTTCGCAGGTCCAAACGGTCTCCTGCTGTGCCAGTGAACATTCAGGGAAGGGACATTGAGATCGTGAGGTCCTACAAGTACCTGGGTGTTCATCTTAACAACAAGCTGGACTGGACTGACCACACAGCTGCCCTCTACAAGAAAGGACTGAGCAGACTGCATCTATTGAGGAGACTCAGGTCCTTCGGTGTGCAGGGGACTCTTCTCAAGACCTTCTTTGATGCTGTGGTGGCATCAGCCATCTTTTACGGAGTGGTCTGTTGGGTAGCAGCATCTCCACTGCTGACAGGAAGAGACTGAACAAGATCCTCAGGAAATCCAGCTCTGTCCTGGGGTGTCATGTTGATCCAGTGGAGGTGGTGGCTGACAGGAGAATGAGGACCAAGCTTCAGCGCATGCTGGAGTTCCCGTCCCACCCCATGCACCACTCTCTGACAGCCCTGAGCAGCTCCTTTAGTGCCTGGCTGCGGCACCCTAAAGGGCGAGATACACTCGAGCGTCCTCACGATACGCCTATACGCAGCGTACGTACGCTGTGGCAAAAGCGTAGCCCCGCGTAGCCCCTCAGGGCAAGTACGCGCAAAAGTATTTTTTTACTACGCATACGCGATGCGCATACGCGATGCGCGGTGTCTGACCTAAACTTCCCCGGCGCCGGACTGTTTTGTATGTTACACAAATTAAATAAATTCCTCTTTTTTATCGCTGATCGGGCCTTTTCTTTTGTTTTTTTGCCTAAAGTCAAGTAACCGCTTCTTCCTCCGTTCACTCGATGAATGAAATGAATGAATTCAGGTCCTACCTGGGTGCGCAATGTTTTATATATTCCCTGGTGGGCTGTGTGCTGCAGGAAAAGCACTCCCTGTTATTATTTTTATTTCTGAGAGAACTTTTTATAACATATATAGTAGAAACACCGCATCAGAACACCGCAGCGGTCTTCAGCGAGCTGCTCATGATAGGTTTCACTTTGAGCTGACTGAAATCTGTCAATCATTTCAGTAGGCGTGTCAAAGTGACCAATCAGCGAGCTCAGTTGAGTCCCTTCCGTGTGCTGCTGCTCATATTACAACAAGGAGAACGAGAGCGTTTGAAAGCTGATAGTTTCTTGAAGTATAGCAGCAAAAACATACGCACAAAATATGCGCGTATACGCGCGTATACGGAGTCTGCTTCAGTGTATCTCGGCCTTAAGTGTGTGAAGGAAAGATACCGCAGGTCTTTCCTTCCGGCCGCCATCAGACTGTACAACATGCGCTGCTCTTAGTAGTTATATTTCGTTCTATACTGTTTCAGTGTTTTTATGTACTAATTTGTATTATTTGTGTATATAGAGATTTTTTAACATTTTCTGAACTGGTTCTGCTCTGTCCTCTATGCTGCTGTGGCAATGTACATTTCCCCACTGTGGGATTAATAAAGGCATCTTATCTTATCTTAACATGAATTGACTGTTTTTATAAATACTTTTATTTGATTTTAATAGCTTTTTGTTGAATATTGTTGTCTGTTTAAAACAGGTCTCTCTTGAAAATGAGTCCTCGTGACTCAGTGAGACTAACCTGTATAAAGGTCGGATGAATGAATTAAATAAAAGATTAATTATAGTTTTTTGCCTCCTGAACCTTTAAAGAAATAATTCACACAACAGAGTGAGATTTTTGAACATCCATCCATCCATCCATTGTCTTCCGCTTATCCGGGGTCGGGTCGCGGGGGTAGCAGCCTAAGTAAGGAGGCCCAGACTTCCCTCTCCCCAGCCACTTGGAGCAGCTCCTCTGGGGGAATCCCAAGGCGTTCCCAGGCCAGCCGAGAAACATAGTACCTCCAGCGTGTCCTGGGTCTTCCTCTGGGCCTCCTCCCGGTGGCCCAGAGGATTTTTGAACAGCTCTTTGCAAAGAGGGAAATTCACCCTGAATGAGAACAGAATGAACTCCGACTTTCTAAGATTTGAGTCTGTCTTTTATTCAGCAAGTAACAGAAATAAACAGTAATCATCAAGGCCAAACACACAGTTTCATCACATCTTCTCAGGCGATAAACTGGAGCTGAACATTTCGTGTTTTGTCTGTTCTTGGAAAACTAATGGTGCAGGCATGATAGGTTTTTGATAATCAGCTTTGTGCACCTAAAAATCAGGAACAAGATCATGCCACAATAAACCCCGTGAAACTCAAGACACTTGATGAACTAAAAAAGGAATGTTTTTAAAGATACTTGATGAAGCATAAAAGTAATGTTTAAAATGATAAAACATAAAGGAAAACGTTTAAAACATAAGGAATTTTAAACCCCTCTAACATGCCCACCTGTTTAACATTTTAAATAAAACATCACACAAACTAGGTTTTTTCTGAGCCCTTTGAATTTAAAGCGTAAAATAAGTGTCATTTTAGAAATATGTGAGAAAATAAACCAAACTAGAATAATTTATATTGAAAATGTGAATAAGCAGCATTAAAATCTTTATCTGAAGCATAAAGTTTTAAAGCCATAAAGCTGCATTTTCTTCATTTATTGGCTCACCAGAGGTTACAGTAAACAAAACAAAACAACAAAAGGGTCAAGTACAATGATTGTTTGAAAATAAACTTTTATTCTAAATTGTTTACGATCTTTTTAAAGACAAGTTACATTATTTCACTTTTCTGATTAAGCATTAAAAATGAAAACTGGACTGATTTGTTGATGACTGAGGTTACATTTAAACATGATTTTATAATTTCATCGCACATACATCCAACAAAATTACAAACTAAATAGTTTGTGTCCAACAATATGCATGAAATATATAAATGAATAAATGTAGTAATAATTACTCTAAATACACAGTACAGTACTGTACTGTGTAAAACAGAAGTGTGTAACTTTAAAACTTTATTTCTGTGAATCAAGGCTTTAAAATATCTCTGTATGCTGTGAAACATCAAGGTACAGTAATGTACTTTAAAAAGTACCTTGAGTAGTTTGTGCCAGATGAACTTTAGTAAATTACTGTACGAGCTTCATGTGCACATTTTGTACATTTTTGTTTATATCTTTAAAGGTCGTTTTTTGCACATGAAAGTACAAAACATGCCAATCGGTCCGTCAATGAAAAAACAATTGAACAAAGGGTACACGGACCCCAATCAAACATACAAAAGCTAAAATTATATTGCATCAAGAAGGATCAGCTGAAGTGTTTTTCTTTGAATTCAGATTTTATGAACAGATTTGGCACAAAATGTGAACTTAAAACAAAATCAGCTGCAGCCGCTGACGTCACAGCAGGATTTGATTCTTCAAACAAAAAACAGAAATGCAAGAAACAAACGATGCAAACCAAAGAAATGATTATGATTTTTACTTTGTTTATGTTTATTCTTTGGGTTTCCATGCTTTTGTCAGGAATAAGTTTTAACAATAAAACTTAAACAAGTAATTTCTGGTCAAAAAAATAAAATGTAGCACAAAGATAGAATTAAATTTGCAACTCAACACGTTTCTGAATCTGTGAGAAGAAACTGATTAATTCTGCCAGACTTCCTGTTTGTTTGTTGTTGTTGTTGACGTCTCAGTTCGACACTGCGTTGACGCCCATCTCCTTCTCACAGATGAAAGGTAAGTCCTTGCTGCAGGGGAAATCGTACCAGGTCTCGGTGGCCACCTGCGCCCACATCTCATTTTTTACGATGCAACCACAGTCCTTGTCTACGTGGTTGTTCGGCTCCCAGAAACTGCAGTTAGAGACGAACGACAGAAAAAAATATGAATGTTTTAAAAATAAACCTTGCTGAATAAAGTGCTGCGCAAAGTTTAGAATATAAAACCAGGGCAGGTGAACAATAATAAAACAAACAAACAATTTACAACTTATTTAACGGACTGGTACTTTTCAGTTTCCATGTGGGAATATTCTTCCTTGGCTCATTTTTGTTGTGGTGTACCTCAAGAGTCTATTTTGGGTCCTATTTTGTTTTGATTATACGTGCTTAGGATCAATATTTAGAAAGCATAACATTCATTTCCAATGCTATGCTAATGACATCCAAATATTTTTTCTCATATTTTTGGGGCTGTATTCTGAAGAAACAATCAAAAGACATAAAGGTCAGATTGTGCTTTTGAGCCGATTGAGTCAGAACCACGTGAGAACAAAAATAAATAAAACATGTCAGAAGGAAAAGTGTATGGGTGGTGCAGGGACAAGAAATAACAAATTACATGAGAATGAGGAAGAGAAATCAGATGTTTTTTAGGAAAATATGTTCAGTCAGCAAAATATATCAGAAAAACAAAATAATGAAGTACAAAAAATATGAGTAGCTTGAAGAGGAAGAAATGGAGAAACACATGTGTTCCTGACAAAATATGCTTTGACGGAGCTGTGTGAGAATTTCCTACATTTCTTTTTAGAAAAAATTGCGACCACCCGGGCTCTCATTTTTCCTCCAGCTCATGATCCATCCATCTCATCTCTGTTGCTGTCTTTGACCATTTCGAACCAATCTCTCTGTCTTCTCTAGAGCAGGTCATGTGCAGCCTGAAACCATCTGGTTCCCCCTTTGATGTGGTCCCCCCTCGGCTACTAAAGGAGGGTTTTCCTACTCTAGGTCCCTCCATTCTTGCTATTGTAAATAGCAGTTTATCCACTGGCGTGGTGCCTAAAACATTAAAACATGTTGCTGTTCAACCTCTCCTGAAAAAAAAAAAACCTTGACCCCCTCAGTCATATCCAACTTCCGGCCCGTCTCCAGACTCCCATTCATTTCTAAACTCCTGGAGAAAATAGTCGAGTCCCTGTTGAAGTGCTTCCTGGAAGATCATGCTATCCTTGAGTTATTCCAATCTGGCTTCAAACCTCTCCACAGCCCTGAAACTGCCCTACTGAAGGTTTTTAATGGCATCTTCTTATCCACAGACACTAGTGATTCTGTGCTGCTTGTCCTATTGGACCTTACATTTGCTTTCGACACCATTGACCATGAGATCCTCAAGGCTAAGTTGGAGCAGTGGGTGGGCATCACAGGGTCAACCCTCAATTGGTTCAGATCCTACCTCGCTGTCAGATCCTTTTGTGTTTCCATCAACGATTTTAGTTCTGCAGTGGCGGCACTTAAATGGGGGGTTCCGTAGGGGTCCATCCTGGGTCCTCTCCTATTCTCCTTATACCTGCTGCACCTTGGTGCTCTTTTCCAGAAACATAGCATACCTGTCCATTTCTACGCCAATGACTGACAAATTTACTTCCTTGTAAGACACAATGGTACATGCTCTGTTCAACCTCTGCTCGACTGCCTGGCTGACATCAGAAACTGGATGGCTTTAAATTTTTTAAGTTTCAATGAAAAAAGTCTGAAGCCATGTTGTTCCCTCCCAATGACACGATCACGAACCACTGCATCAACCTTTCTGCTCTAGCCCTGTCGGAAAAACAAAAAGTCATAAATCTGGGAGTGATCATGGATCCTTTCATGAAACTCAACAGTCATGTAAATATGATCGTTAAATCCTGCTTTTTCCAGCTGAGGCAACTGTCTAAGCTGAAGCCCATATTATCCAAAAATAACCTGGAGACAGTAATTCACGCTTTCATTACATCTAGTCTTGATTACTACAATTCACTCCTGTTTGGTATCAATCAGTCCACCATTGCAAGATTACAACTGGTCCAGAACGTAGCAGCCCAATTTTTAACCAGTACAGGCAAAAGAGAAGCACATTACACCAGTCTTGGCCTCCTTGCACTGGCTACTGGTTCATCTTCGAATCCAGTTCAAAATGCTCCTCTCTGTCTACAAATTGCTGAACAGTCTCACCCCCATCTTTCTGATTTGATACACCCGTATGTCCCACCACGTGCTCTGAGGTCAGCAGACCAGTTACTTTTAACAGTTCCAGGATCTCATCTTAAGCGCAGACGTGACAGAGCCTTCTCTGTAGCAGATCCAAGACTCTGCAACGAGTTACCTCTGCTCATCAGACAGGCCCCCTCCCTCTCGGTTTTCAAATCCCGTTTAAAGACCCATTACTATTCCATGGCTTTCAACACCAGTTGATCTGTGTTTGGTCATTATATTTATTTCTGCCAAATGTCAATTTTTTGTACTTCATTGTTGTATGTTACCTATATGTTGCCTGTTGTGTTGTTTGTTTGTTTGTACAACACTTTGGTCAGCCTTGCTGCTGTTTTAAGTGCTTTATAAATAAAATGGTATGGTATGGTATGTGAAATAAGAGTTTTTAGTATTAATGTTTTCTGACTAATGTTTTCAATTTTTATGCTAAGAGTTAATGCTTTCTGGAACTTTCTGCAACACTTGTGAGTTGCATACGATGCCTGGAGTAAACATTCTAGTTCAGTGTCAAGCTGACCACATAAACTGCATCTGTGTTTTGCAACTTGGGTTTTGCAATTATGTTTTATCAGGCGCAGGTATGAGGGAGAAACAGGGCCCGTTTCTTCACACATGACCTTGCAAGCCCTTCTTGGTAAAACTAGTCAAATAAACATGTTTTCCCTCAAGTTTGAGGGCAAACTGACCCGTACCAGGCATGGCCTTGCTTTAAAAAACATGTTTTGCTCAAGATGAGAGTGAATGAAGTCATATAGTACTTGCACACACACAAACAAACACACACGCGCACACACACACATACACACACACCCACACACACACCACAAGGTATAAAGGTGGGAAGCACTCAGAGAATTTTAGAATCAGCTGTAAGCATTGATCAAAGTGTCCAACCGCATTGATGTCTTATCTCCACCTGAACTGAGCAGCTCTCCAGTTTGTGTCATGGTAAGATAATTTGTTACACATCAATGCCTTGAGAGTGAGTGTGTAAATTTGTGCTTTGCTGTTTTTTTTGTGGCAGTGTTAACTGACACATGATCCCAGCAGAAAACAGTTTGTTAAGTTTGAACATTTTTATACTTTGCTACATTTTACTGTTTTTCTATGGTTGAAAATAAATGACACATTTTTTTAATAGAGAACAATTCGAGTCTGTGTTTTTTAAACATCTTGCCAATCTTTCAGCGAGCCTGCAAATAAAATGTCATAAAACATTTTGGCATCACGAACAGGATAATAGGAAGGACTACACGCTGTTTAGAAAAAAAAGGAAAAATTGTGTGAGGTGAAAAGTTTTTAAACTGTGGAGCTGGTAGCGGGTGCGAGTCTCATTACAGCAAAATTATGTTGTGGTAGTGGGTGGGTGAGAGTCCCATTCCAGCAAGACTGTGTTGTGGTAGTTTCTGACAGGCGGTGTAGGGACGCCCTGAAACCGTGGACAGATTCTTTGAAGCGCTGAAGAGAATCAGAAGACACAAACGCACAGACAGGTTTTGAAATGCAAACAGGCTTCAGAGAAAGCCCAGATGAATTGTTTATGTACAACTGCTGAGCACGCAGTTTGAAAATAAAATAACAGAAGCGACAGGAGAGGCAAGTAAAAACAAAGATTGTGCCAGAGTAGGAAAAACCCTTGTTGTCAATCAGTAGAGTTTTGCCTGAACGGCGGTGGTGTAGAACTGTGTGAGGTATCCCTGCAGGCCAGGGAGTTGGAAGTTGTCCAAAAGATTGAAGTGAAAAAGGAGTGATTTGTTGGAGGACTTCAGGAATGCATGTAAATGAAAGCAGAAACATAAAAAAAGATGAACAGAGTGAAGTGGAGCTTTTTGAAACAGGAGAGTGTTACAAGAGGCTGAGATAAACTCACAGTTAGGAAACATGATGAGAGTGGTTGAGAGAACAATTCATGTCTTTGTTCTGAAAAGAGGAAAAAAGAGAAAGAGAAAGCGGGTTAGCTGGAACAGAAAGAAAAGCAAGGAGAAGTATGTTTGGGACGAGCGAGAGCAAGGTATGCGCGGATGAGCAGCAGTCCCTCTCGTTCCCTTGATTGTGAATAAAAATGTAAAAGGCGATGACAGGAACAAAATGTGTTACAAGCTAGACGAGGGGACGATGGTCAGGTTGTGATAGAACAGGACGGTCAGCCAATGATGGACGTGGTGAGACATCAGCAGTCTGACCCAGATTTAAAATTGATAGTGGAAGATTACACTCAGGAGAAGGTATATCTTTCCAAGAGGTTTAGACAGCAGTCTGGAGAACCAGTAGATGTTTGGATAGCCAGGTTATTAGAAGAAGGGAGAGGACAGGTAGAAGTTGATGCGGGGGATGGGATGTCTTTTGTTGGACTATCTACAGATGTGGGTGTAAACTCAGCGTATCAACAGGAGGTCAGGGTTTTGCGGGGCTCAAAGTCCTTGTTTGATGTGTATACACGCGCAGTTCGATTTACCTTTCCAAATGCGTCAGATTGGCCTGATTTACAAGGACAATGGGTGACAGTGAGAGAATGTGTGAAACCTTTCGTCCGGTTGTGTGTGAGAGATCTGGGGAGCTTGAAGCTTGGTTTATGGTTGATGCGTCGCATAGGGCGCGAGAGATCGTGCGGCCAAAGTGACACAATCGCATAGTCCCCGCCCCTGCGCGTAGGCCCTGCGCGTCGGTTTGGCGCGTGTCGCGCACCTCCAAATTTTTTAAACTCCGCAAGCCTAGTGCGTGCGCCGTGGGCGCTATTGAATTGATTGACAGCTCGGGTGGGGACCTCACCGACAGCCTTCACGCTCTTCACGCCAGAGCCTGCAGCTGTCTGCACCGCTGTGGTCGTGGAAATGGCGTCGCGACGCATGGAGGAATGTTTTCTATGTGATACAAATGTATTAAATTCCCTGAGCGAGCGGAAAGCCATTTGTTTTTGTTGTGTGATTTCAAACAGTTCTTCTTCTATGGTAGATTTCTTCTTCTACACCTTTCTTGCAACATATGCACAGGTTTTAGAGGGTACTGCCACCTGCTGGTCCGTAAAAGAACAGCACTTCGTCATGCGCCGCCGGCGACACTGTAAACACATGAAGCCGCACAGCTCAGTGCGTACGCAATGCGAGCGCTCCAGCCTACGGACCAAAGCGCGACTATAACTGAGCCTTGACTCAGGCTCTAAGAGGTGTCTTTTGTGTAGCGTCTGCCCCACCTCCAGCCGAGTTTAGATCTGCATGTGGTTTTGAAGAGAGAGAGAGGAGCAAAACCGTTTGTGTTGTTGAATGATCAGATTATAAAGTCAAAGTCAAAGTCAAAGTCAACTTTATTGTTAGAACTGCAATATGTACAGGACATACACAGAATTGAAATTGCGTTTCTCTCAGTCCGTCGGTGCAACAGTAACTATTTAAACATTGAAACACTGAAACATATAATAATAGACATAAGCATAAAATAGTAAAACTGTAACACTGTCCTGAGTTTTTGCATAGTGGTACAAGAGTATGAAAATTTACACCAACTCTAAAACTAAAACTAAAACACTAAACATTTAATGAACATAATACTGTCCTGAGTTTTTGCATACTAGTATAGAAAAATACTAGTATAGAAAAACATAACTCTTCTGATGCAGAGTTCGTGGGAGTGGTGAAGCGGAAAATAAGGAAGAGGAGAAAAAACAGAAAGTCAAAGCTGTGCTTTGATCTGTCGGACCTGCTGAGTTAAAAAGGTCGAGCCCGGAAATTAGGAAATACCACATGTATAATTAGAAATTTATTTAAAAAAAAATACAAAAAGTGTTGGCCCGAGGCTGAGATAACACACAGTTATTCATGACAACTTAAACAAGTTTAAAGGGCCTGTGGTGAATAACTGTGCCTTTAAAAATTGGAAGCATGCTTATTTTAAAAAAAGAGGGTTTTTTCAAGTTTTAGAGACTCCAATTAAAGAATGGATAAAACTAATAATTGTTATTCTATTTGTCAAAAGCATTGTGTTTTTTCTACAGCTTGATGTCCTGTCCTTGTCATCTGCTGATGGGAAGATCAGAGGCGGCCAGAGGACAACGTGACCGAACCCAGGAAGCGCCTGAGGGTGGTGTTGTCTGATGGGTCATCACGTTCATCGGTGCCACGGTGCTACTGGGTGACCTCTTCTCTATGACGCCAAGACGTGTCCTGAAGGAGGACAGAGAGGTCCTTGCTGACTTCTATCGAGGAAAATGAACCGTGTTAGAAAACAGGATAACTTTGAATGTCCTGTGAATCAGTCCTGCGTGATGACAATGGCCCTCATGCACGAAAATGTTCTTATTCTTATCCTAAATTTCTACTACTTTTGTTCGTACGAAGCGTTCGTACGAACATGCCACGTCAGAACCAACAAAGTCTTCTATCCACAGGAAAAGCGTGTAAACGGGCTGCTTAAAGGTTGATGAATTCCACCTGCTCTACTCACCTGCGCGTGCTCGCGGGAAGGTAATTTACATACTTTCCACCCCTCAAAACACCATATAAGGCCACGCTTCCTGCCTTCTGACAGCAGGAAGTGTCCATTCATTCAATCTCAAAGGAGAACTTCACGCGTTCGGAGTTCTGCTCTCAGTGGCGCTGTGGCTACCCCCCCACCCCCCCGCAGGTGTCGGATGGTCAAATATCTCTAATTTTAGTGTACTGTGTTACATTATAGTTTCACTTATTCAGAAGAGCGCACCGCTGCCCCCCCCCCCACCCCCCGCAAGTGTCGGATGTGTTTTTGAACAGAAGCATTTTAAAATGTCTCGAAACTACAGTTAACTTCATATTAATATTGTAGTGCATATACTGTGTGTCCCGTGGGTCGTACAGTATCAGAAATCAAGAATAAATGGTTTGATCTGAAAATGGCTTCAAACAAACGTCTCGCCGCAGCACGGACAGGTGGACAGTCTGCGAGATGGAGCAGACTTACTGCAAGACGCGCGATGATCCACACTCAGATGACAGTGCGCCCGCAGTCAACAGGCAGCTTAAATAAAAAATGACATGAAACGAATGAATAAGCTGGTTTCGCTTTGTTCTCCCCTCTCTCTGCGGTGCTGTGTGTGTGTGTGTGCGTGTGTGTGTGTCTGCTCGACAGTCGCGCGGCGTGGGGGGGGCATGCCGACACTGGCGCGGGGGGACCCCGTGCCCACTGTTGGCACGGGGTGGGGGGGCGTGTGCCACACCACGCGCGGGGGCGCACGGTGGTCGAGTGGGGCGCGGGGGGGGGGGTTTGAAGCCGCTTTCTTTTAATTTAACAAATTTGTGTCGTTGCATTTAATTCTTTTTAAACTCAGAATATTTTCTAAATAACGAAATATAAGTGATTAGTGATGGAAATCCATCTGGATAACGGCGGACCGACTGCTCGTAAAATATACGACAGGTCCAGACCACACGTACATTTTGTTCGTATCTGAAAAAAATCTTAGGATACGAAAACATTGTTGGATGCCACAAATGATCCTTAATCGCTCGTACGCACAGGATAAGCACATATCTGTGCGTACGAACGGTTTGTGCATGAGGCCCAATGTGAGTAGTCTACACATGTAGAAGGTGTCTAAAATATGAATAAAAGACAGTTAGAGATGTGAAGTGCTACTGAAGAAGTACTTACCAATATTTCCCGTGCTTTGAACTGTACTACATGTAAATTGCAGGTGTTACATGTAAAAGTGCAAGACGTTTCCAGAAGAATCATTGTGATAAGTGTGGAACATTTCTGATGTTCCTTGAGTGTCTTTAAAACCTGAGATGATGACACTACAATGTGAAAGTATCATGTTTTAACTGTGTCTGGATGTTTGTTTTTAAGGTTAAATGTGAGTAATTTGAGTCACAGACGAATCTCACCTATGACATGCAACTGTGCGAGACGGCTTATAAAAGGAGTGGTATATATATCTGCAAACAGGTCATGTTAACCCATGTTTAACCAGACAGGGTATTGTGTGACTGGAAAGTAAAGAGTCCTCAGAAATACCTAGGTGCCTTTTTCTGGATGAATATATGTTGTACACTTGTGAGAGTTGGAATGACAAGACTTATTGATTACCTAATTACTGTTTATTTACTCGCCTAACTGGGGTACAGTTGCAATTTCTGCACATTTCCTGGCGAGTCTCTCTGGATCCTTTCAAAATGTGCATTGAACGAGTCCACGGAGCCAAAACAAATAATAGAGTTTCATAAGTCTGACTGTCCAATTTAAAAGTGTTTACATGTTTTGGACAGGGGAAGGTTTTTACATGCGGCTAAACTAATAGAGCGAGAATATGCAATGCCCCTCCTTTGCTTATTTTTAGTGCTTTGCTTTGTAGGACTAACTTTGTGTAACTTGTGCACATGTTTTTATATTAAACGCACGAACAATCATATAATAATAATAATAATTAATTCAATTTATAACGCACTTTTCATTACTGAAAATCTCAAAGTGCTACACATATATTGAATGCTACACACATTCATAAACCGGTGGCGGCAGACTACCATGCAAGGTGCTTTCCAGTCCTACCGGACTATATAATTAGATTAGTTTATAGCACTGCCTTAGAATGAAGATTGGAATTATAATGAGAGATCATTGGTCTGGTACTGAACAAACCTTTGTTAAAATAGATCAGATGGAACGTCAGGATATTTTGATATGTGATTATTGGGTTAACTAGAACAGACTATATGAATCTATCATAAGTGAGGGTGACCAAGTCCATTTTTTAGATTTGGTGTGTAG
Organism: Garcialebias charrua; assembly: GCA_038048925.1. NCBI lineage: Eukaryota > Metazoa > Chordata > Actinopteri > Cyprinodontiformes > Rivulidae > Garcialebias > Garcialebias charrua. Next base: position 28,752 of record JBBPBX010014906.1, read on the forward strand.
AGCTTTGCAAAGTTGGACAGGAATATACATGCCCTATGAGGTGACAGGAGAAATTTTTCAAAATTAGTCAGAAACCAGAGGGTGGAATGAAATAAGAGTTTTTAGTATTATTGTTTTCTGACTAATGTTTTCAAATTTTATGCTAAGAGTTAATGCTTTCTGATACTTTTTGCAACACTTGTGAGTTACATACAATGCCTGGAGTAAACATTCTAGTTCAGTGTCAAGCTGACCACATAAACTGTATCTGTGTTTTACAACTTGGTTTTTGCAATTATGTCTTATGCGCAGGTATGAGGGAGAAACAGGGCCCGTTTCTTCACACATGATCTTGCAAGCCCTTCTTGGTAAAGCTAGTGTAATAATATACACCGTAATGTAATTAAACAAGTACAGATCACCATTGAATGTAATAATATAGGCAAATATTAGCCGTTAGTGTAAATAAGCACTTACGGGGTCAGTTTACTGACTTACCTATATTTCAGATGAAAGGTTTGAGCAGGTTTTAACTACACAAATCTACCACCAATTCACAAGTTCACTCTTTTTCCGATATTAAATTGCTTTGATGTGATTAGCCAAAAATGTAAATTCACGAGAGACTTCAACTTATGTTGATCTACCAAAAGATAGACCTTTTATTGAAACAACCATAAACGTACATTAAACATTTGTATCGATATTAGCTCTGATTTAATAACTAATTGTATACAAGAATTCAAATTAAACAAACAGACAGTTAGAGTCTAACTCCTGTTGGCACATTTACTTAAAAGATTAATGGCTTAGGAAAAACAAGAATAAGGAGGAAGAAATAGGATGAAATGAAAGCTAAGTTTAACGAAGTTAATTATTTTGAAATGACAAGGTGACACTTTTCCCGACACGAGTCAAAGTTAGGCTCCCGCACGCTCAGCAACATCCACGACTCTTTACCTGTTGACAATTCGTCTCTGTAGATAAGAGTTGAGAAGTATCTGGACACACTCAATGGATTGTTCTGTCCAACAGTCGTCCAGTTGAAACTTCAGCGTGGGTGTGCTGATTCCACGATACGAGGAAACTTGCCTCCCTTGGCAGGAAACAAGGTCAATCGCACTGACTGAGTTTCAAAATAAAACTTTCAGAAAACAAATTCTTTCAGAAATGAGTGAATGAATCACAGCACGGCTTTACTGTGACTCTGCTGAGAACGTAGGTCTAATTGACATTTGACCAGGACATTCACCAGCTTCTGAAGAAGAACCAGTTGTTGAGTTAGTGGTCCGTCTTTGCACTGATGAGACTACAGGAAGTGTCCCTTTAAGAAGGGGGTGTGATTTAGTCACATACTTCCTGCTGATTGGTTGTCTACCACTAGAGAGGGAGTGACTTTGCAAGTCAGTGAGTCTGAGTGACAGATAGGAAATAAAGAGAAACATGTGTCAGAAGATGCAGGTGTGAGCAAACCATGAATTATTGTTTTGAGAACAGATTAATTGTTTTTAGAAAGGACGGGAGACAGAAGATAAGTTATGTCTACAACTTTCCTTCTTTCCAAAAACATTTCAAACAAACACGAACGGGTTGTTCATCAACTTTAGACATGTTTTCTGCATAGAGCAGACAGTTTAAAGCAAGATCATTCTGAGATGTTCTCTTAACTTAGGCATAATTAAAATATACCAGCTTAGTAAATCATCATTAAATGACAAAAATATACTGTTGATCAATTCTGAATTAACACAAATTAAAAGGAAGTCTTTCTGATTGATTTGTGTCAATAGTTTAAAATATTTGTAACAAAATAGTGTCCACTTGTCTTCTTGAGAGCTTCAAGAAAAGTGTAACACTCAGAGTTTCAGAGAGATGTGAAGAGGCTTATGAGAGTGCTCTGTCACTACACTAGTCAAATAACATGTTTTCCCTCAAGTTTGAGGGCAAACTGACCCGTATAAGGCATCGCCTTGCTTTTAAAACATGTTTTGCTCAAGATGAGAGTGAGTGAAGTCATATAGTACTCGCACACACACACATGCACACGTATACACACACACATACACACACACACACATCCACACACACATACACACACCATAAGGCATAAAGGTGGGAAGCACTCAGAGAATTTTAGAGTCAGCTGTGAACATTGATCAATGCGTCCAGCTGCGTTGATGTCTTATCTCCACCTGAACTGAGCGGCTCTCCAGTTTGTTTCACGGTGAGATAATTTGTTACACATCAATGCCTTGAGACTGAGTGTGTGAATTTGAGCTTTGCTGTTTTTTTTGAGGCGGGGTTAACTGACACATGATCCTAGCAGAAAACAGTTTGTTGAGTTTGAACATTTTTATACGTTTCTGCATTTTACTGTTTTTCTATGGTTGAAAATAAATGACACATCATTTTAATAGAGAACAATTTGAGTCTGTGTTTTTTAAACATCTTGCCGATCTTTCAGCGAGCCTGCAAATAAAATTTCATAAAACAGTATGGTAAAATATGAGAAGAAAAGGAAGAACTTTAAGGAACAAATGTATTTCAGGAGTTCTTTGTATTAAGGTTGTGGCAGTTAAAACAAGATCAACAACATGAGTTTGGGTTGCACCTCTGAAAATTCACTTTTAGATTTTAGTCCCGATCATTGGCATTTTTTTAATTCTTCTTTCAACTGCTCCCATCATCAGGGTCACCACAGCAAACCAACTCACTTCACAATTGTTTTTTTTACGCCGGATGCTCTTCCTGATGCAACCACAGACTCCCGAGCCACCAAAGCCCTCTGTTTGGAGCAGAGAGCTGCCATCTAGGGCACCTGGGGGAGCAGATGGTGGGGGTTAAGGGTCTTGCTCAAGGGCCCAGAGTGGGGCAAATGAGAGGGGAGACAGGTGTGGGTGTTTCACCTATCTCGCCCAAATTTTGATTTTGTCGGTCCGGGAGGTCAAACCGGTGATCTTCCAATCACATACCAACTTCCTCTAACCTCTGCACCACCAGATGACCCGATCTGATTATTGTCATCGTCAGTGCTAAAAATACACCAAGTTCATTTTTAACACTTATCAGCGAGGCCTTATGTACAAAGACTTGCATGGATTTCTACAGAAACACGCGTACGCTTAAATCGAGAAAAAGTCGTACGTGCAAATAAACAAACGTCAAACTTTTAAAATAAATCCGGATTTCCATTCGCAATGAACTGACCCAGGTTTGTTTCTGACCTGGTCCGAATGTGTTGCAGTGACGTGGAGAACAACAAGAACCTACCCTCTAACCAGAGGACTGCCATCGATCCATTTCCAGACACCCTCAGTCTCTTCGTCTATGATGCCAAACCAGTACGCGTTCCAGTTTCCTCTGGGGATAAGATTCCACAAAAAGGTCTGAAAGTAAAAAAACAAACAACTAATGAAGCTTTATAAAACCAGGCACATCCCACTGAGAGCACAGATCTTATCTGCAGTGGAGGCCTGGGCCTGAAGGCAGCCTGACGTGCAAGTTTTTTGGGCTTGTGGTTTTGTTTATAGAACATCTGACCAATACAAGGAGCTGGACCCCGTTGAACTTCAAGGACATTGTGGCTGTGAGTCACTTCTTGATTTTAGAGAAGTTATTAATCGTGTTGCATCAGGCTTAAACAGTCTCATTCTTTTTGTAAAGATGCTGGCTCAGATGATGCGTGTGAAAAAAGGACCAGATGCCACACACAGAAAAGAGAAGCTCCGGTTACAACATACACACAGCTCTGACTTCTTCATTTGTTCAGAGCATGGTAAGAGTTGAAAAAAACATGGAAGTTGTGGTGGCAAAGTTGGTAGAGCTGCTGCCTCTCAGCAAGAAGGTCAGAGGATCAAATCCCGGCCTGTGGTTTTTCTGGGTGGAGTTTGCACGTTCTCTCTATGCTGCATGGGTTTTCTCCGGGTACTCCGGTTTCCTCCCACAGACTAAAAACATGCATGTTAGGCTGATTGGTAACTCTAATTTGTCTCTAGGTGAGTGAGAAAGTTAATGGGTATTTGTCTTGTTTGTCTCTATGTGTCCCTGGGATGGACTGGAGACCTGTCCAGGGTGTCCCTCAACTCTCACACAGTGACTGCTGGATATGGGTACCATTGACCCCCATGACCCGAAAAGTAAGAAGTGTGGCAAGACAATGGAATGATGGATGGATGGATAGAAGTTGTCTTCTCCATGGACAGATTCAGGACGTACTTTGTCCCTCAAGCCATCAGCCTTTTCATCTCCTCCGCGTACAGTAAAAATAGAGTCTTGTAAATTTGCAGCAACCCGGACACATATGTATTTACCGTATTTTTCAGCCTACAGGTCACAGTTTTTTGCATAATTTTCATTGCCTGCGACTTAATAATAATAATAATAATAATAATAATAATAATAATAATAATGAATTCAATTTATAACGCACTTTTCATTAATGAAAATCTCAAAGTGCATTTAAAGGCTGAAGCGATGTATTTATGGATTTTTTTCCCATATTTATAAACCAATGAGATGTGAGATATGACCATTTTCATTCATTCTGACTGGAAAAGCAGTACCAGTTCCAGTCTCTAGATGGCAGCAGAGTAGTAGTAGCAGTAAGGCATGCCGTTGTATCTTTTCATATGTAAACATGGCTATAATGAAAAATTAAAAAAAGCTCAATATACAAACAATTGGACTTTATATATCATACTTTACTTTATACTTTATTGTTTTTGTCTTGAACTTTTTATAATTAATAATAATGATAATGAATTTAATTTATAACACACTTTTCATTAACTAAAATCTCAAAGTGCTAATTTACCGTGTCCTGGATGACTGATAATCTTCACCAGCTATTAATGACACAACTGGCTTGCCATACAACCCACCTTCGTTCTGCTTGCTGCTTGAAGCAAGTTAAACCAGCTGCACCGCCCCGGCAAAATTCAGCTAATTTGATCATTAAAGTGCATTTATGAAGTAAAAATAGTTCTACACCTTTGCTGTAATTTTAGGCAAAAAAATAATTGTTTTAAAGGGTTAATATTTTTAAATTCTTGTTAAAGTCCTCCCATGCACACTCCCAGGTTCACCATTTGGCAGCCCATCAATTTTTGGCACAACACCGGCTCATATTTTCGGGTTTGGCCCACATTTCTGTGTTGTCAGTGGTGACGCATAACAAACGCGACGCATCAGTGGTGACATAAAAGATGTGACGTATACAACAACATAATATATTTTTGGATTTCCCCACATTTTTACACATATTTGGACTGATGTGACTTATGGGGTGGTGTGATGTGTACGGTGGAAAATATGGTATATGTATGTGTATGTATGTATGTATGTACACTTAAGTATATACAGGTACCTCTTGTAAATGAGTCTTCGAGGTTCAATTACACTAATGTGAATAAATAAAGGTTGAATTAATATTATATATATATATATATATATACTGTGTATATATATATATATATAATATATATATATATATAATAATAATAATTAATTCAATTTATAACGCACTTTTCATTACTGAAAATCTCAAAGTGCTACACATATATTGAATGCTACACACATTCATAAACCGGTGGCGGCAGACTACCATGCAAGGTGCTTTCCAGTCCTACCGGGAGCAACTCAGGGTTAAGTGTCTTGCCCAAGGACACAACGACACATGGTGCGGGTCCCGGGAGTCGAACCGCCAACTTTCCGATCGGGAGACGACTGCCATTACCACTACACCACGGCCGTATATATATCCATCCATCCATCCATTTTCTTCCGCTTATCCGGGGTCGGGTCGCGGGGGTAGCAGCCTAAGTAGGGAGGCCCAGACTTCCCTCTCCCCAGCCACTTGGAGCAGCTCCTCTGGGGGAATCCCAAGGCGTTCCCAGGCCAGCCGAGAAACATAGTCCCTCCAGCGTGTCCTGGGTCTTCCTCTGGGTCTCCTCCCGGTGGGACATGCCCGGAACACCTCACCAGGGAGGCGTCCAGGAGGCATCCTAACCAGATGCCCGAGCCACCTCAACTGGTTCCTCTCGATGTATATATATACAGTATATATATGCATACAGTATATATATGTATATATGTACAGTATATATATGTATATATATGTATGTGAATATAGTATATACACATACATATATATACAT
>JBBPBX010014906.1:35161-50228 GCA_038048925.1 Garcialebias charrua
TATATATATACTTTATATATGTATGTATGTATGTGTGTATGTACACACACACACTCACACAATACCCCCCACCCCCTGTAAAGATGTATTGGTTTTAATATGCTCATCATTGTGATTAATCAAAATCAGTTATGTAAACGTTTGTGCTCTTTGTTCAGAAAATCAACACATCACATTTTAGGATCTGGTTATTATAAACACAGATTAAATGTTCAATATGAACATTTCTATATTCACCACCACAGTAATAGTGTTACACACATAACTGTAAACATTCAAAATATGTTGGTTAAGTGCTTACCTTTAACCTAAACATTTAAGTTGTAAACATTTTTAATAATAACTTTAAAAGTTATAAATGTTGTATTTGGTGCCTGTTTGTTTTCCAAATATATTAGTGTGTGTGAATGACAGGCATTAACATAAATACTCTGTAGAAAGGTGCTTTTCTGTGGAGCCAAGATGGTCTAGTGGCAGGGCTTTTGACTTGGGACCCGAAGGACGCGGGTTCGCGCCCGGCCACTACCCACCTTGGGGTGTCTATGAGTGCACACCTATTTCTCCAGCTACCCGGGCGCTTTCGGGCTGCTCACTGCACCACCTGGTAGGTGGTTGGGTTAAATGCAGAGACGAATTTCGTCTGTGTATGGGAAACATACGCAGATGACAGGAAAATACATTATTATTATTATTTATGAAGTTCAGTCTGTTTCCTTGTATTAGTTAACCGGCAGATCTGCCACATCCAATGTGGCGGCCTCTCCGATGCACCACCGCAACCCCACCTTCTTCTGCAAAGGGTCAGCCCACTCAGTGAGGTGTCTATCTACTGAAACTGCCTCATCAGTTCTCTGTTGTGAATGCCCTGGCAGATGACAATAGCCAATCAGTGATGGAGAAAGGCCAAAGGAGCTTTGCTATGAAATAATGTGAATGATTGTTTGAAATGTGTTTAATAGTTAACTCAAAAACCGCCAATCTGACTCCAAATCCGCCCAAAGCAATTTTTACCCGCAACATAGAGAATGAAAACCGCCCAATCTGGCAACACTGTTTGTATCTCCACAGTGTGAGTACTCTGATTCTGACTCTGAAAGGAGAGTAAAAGGTTGTAAACAGATTTGAAGAATGTGAAATGAGCTCAATTCATTTTCTATGAGCAAAAAAGTGGCAAAAATGGCTAAATATTTTAAAAAGCTAAAGTTGTACCAATACCAAAAGTCACAGCAGGATTGTCCTGGATGAGCGGAACATTTTGATTTATGATCTGTTGAAATAGCACAAAAACTTTGGAAGGTGAAAAATGCAGAAACACTCACAAGTGAAAAATGGATCACAATATTGTGAATGCTTCATAAACGTTCACACAATAAATAAAACAGTAAGAAAATAAATATTCTAATTGGTTTCTGCCTGAAGAAATCCGAAAGTGAGACCCAACAGGCCGTGAATATTTTTGGGATTTGTGTCATCAGCCCAGAGATTTCCATTAATACTCGTCATACTCCACAGAGTGTTGCTGGTTGAGCAAAGCTCATGGGTTCAGTGGAAAGTGGCTGTCAGCTTGACGAGCTCACAGCAGCTGCAGAAACACACACGAGCCGGACTGCCGGTGTGTACGAGTGTCTCGTTTCAGTAATACTGAGCAAACACATTGTCAGTACTGCGAAGAAGTCTCCAGTCATCCCCTAGTTTTTCATATTTCCATTCCAAGCAGCCAGATCTACCAGATTGGACTTTCTACACATCTTTCATACTTTTCCTTGGCCTTTGGTTGCTTTTTCACTTGATTTCAGAATATTTTTTTTATTTCCTTCAGTACTAATATTCAATAATTAAACAAACTGGACACATGACCCAGAGTTTAGTGTACACCCAACAAACAAGTGCAGTGTTTATAGGCTTACAGCTAAAAACACAAAATAAAGTAAAATAAATCCTCTGTTGGTTTTATTCCCTGCCCAGTAGAGATGATGTCACGTTCTGCTTGAACTGCTCTGGTTTTGACTGGATTCACCACCTGTTTTGGGCTTTATAGTTTTGGATTTGTGCCAGTTTTGGCTTTGTTTTATTTTGTAAATGGCTCCCTTGTTTATTGAAGTTAGTTTTTTTTTCCTGTCTTATCACACATGTAGACTGTTTCTCTGATTACCCCAGCTGTTGTTCATGCCCGATTTCTTCCAAATTCATACAGATGTTGAATCCCTTTGTTCATTGTTTTATGTCTGTTTCTTTGGTGTAAGTGTTGTTCTTGAGATTGTCCTGTATTTAAATTTGTTTTTACTTCTACAAACTGTGACTGCTGCAAGCCATAAAAAAATAGTGTTTTTGGACTAAAACTGCATCCCAAAAAAACTTTGTTTCATACGTTAAAGTTTAGCACTGGCGTTTTGTTTTTATTTTTTATACTTGATGTCAGAGTTGGGTCGAAAAAATGTTCTTCTTAAAATGATCAAGAATGGAATAAAAAATAGGAAGAAATCAAAATGTCAAAATAAAATCTCAAGATGTTTAGGAAGCATTTGTTTGTCTCCTTCCGTTTCCTTTTTGACATTGGGTTCATTTTGTGGTATTAAGGGAAATACAGCAGTGGAGTTTGGTTTAAGAAAAATTCAACTCAATTCTTTTTCTTTAGCTCCAAGTCCCAACAGAAATCATCTCGGGGCACTGAACAGAAACACCCACATACATTATAAAAGCCAATTAGTCAAACATATTTATCTACAATATTGCAGTCTCCCAACCTGAGCAAGTAAGGCAACAGTGGAAAGGAAAAACTCCCTTTAAACTGGAAGAAACCTCCAGCAGAACCAGGCTCAGGACAAGTGGCCTACTGCTTCAACCAGCTGGGTTTGAGAGGACAGGAAGGAGAACGAACATAGAATGACAGGTCCAAGTTTACTTTCTATAGGTGGAAAGACAAAAAAACATGCTAAGATAGAAATTACATAAACAAACGTAGAGCAGAGAAAGCAAAGACAGCAGCAGAGTGAAGAAATGTGGATGACATGTTTAGCCGTATGTCATCATTTAACCGCTGGGTGTCCAGGTGGTGTTCTGACAACGACGTGGGCTACATAGATAACTGGAGTTCTTTTGGGGGAAAACCTGATCAGATGCAGAGAGATGGCATCCATCCCACTTTGGATGGAGCCGCTCTTCTTTCTAGAAATATGGATGATTTTGTTTATCCCCAAAGTGTTGACAACCCAAGGTCCAGTCCAAGAAGAAGAGTTGTAGTCTTCCACACCTCTCTGCTGCTTCTCCTCTTTTACCCACCCACACCCCCACTGAAACAGTGTCAACTCGCCCAAAGCTCAAATTACCAGTAAATACACAAAATCTATCTTTAAATATATTAATAATAAAAATCCTATTAAAATAAACACAGTTACTTTACCAGAACAAACTAATAAAATCATTAAATGTGAACTACTGAACATCAGATCCCTTTCCTCTAGATGACCTGTTAGTTAATGAACTGATAAATGATCATCATATTGATTTATTCTGTCTGACAGAAACCTGGCTACAACAAGAAGATTTTGTTAGTATAAATGAATCCACTCCTGTTAATTATTTAAAATTTCATGTTCCTAGAACAACTGGCCGAGGTGGAGGAGTAGCTTCTATTTTTCAGTCAGGGTTATTGATTAATGCAAAACCAGTTATTAGTTATGATTATTTTGAATCAATGTCCCCCAGTCTTTCTCATCCAACATGGAAATCAGAAAAGCCACTTTTACTAGTTGTTATATACTGTCCACCAGGTGCTTACTCTCAGTTTTTGTCTAAATTCTCTGATTTTTATTAATCTGACCTACTACTGAATTCTCACAAAGTCATAATAATGGGTGATTTCAATATTCATGTAGATGTTGAAAGTGATAGCTTAAGCATAGCCTTTAATAACTAATAGTCATTTGGTTTTACCCAAAATGTCCGCACATCATTCTTATCATTGCACTCTTAACGTGGTTCTGACTAATGGCATAGAGATTAAGGACTTAGTAATACTTCCTCAAAATCCTGTTCTGTCCGACCATTTTTTTGTAACCTTCTAGTTTACATTAAGTGACTACACAGTCACTGAGAGTAATGTAACATTTTTTTCAACCTTTATTTAAGGGCCAGTTTACACGGCGCGTATTTTGAGTGTAACCGCTACTTTCTCTTTGCGACTTTGCTTATCGCCTACACGACGCTGCTGGCCCCCCTCGATGACACCGATACTTTTCTGACCCTGCTCTCAAGGTGGAAGTTTTTCGCTGACCCCCCGCTGATAATGTAAACATCTCCCGTGGAGCTTTTGTTATCAACCACATGCGCGCAGCCCGCACGCGCGGACAGTGACATTTCACGTGTCACGTTGCAAAATATAACAGTTTAACAATAATAAACAGTATTTATGTTGGCGTGGGAGATGTAAATTTATCTGAACTGTACAGTATCTATCTGGACTCGTTACATTTTTTAAACAGTGCGTAACGTGCTGTGAAAATGAAGACACAGGTTTATTTTTTATTTATTTATTTATTCAGCACCAAAGTTTAAACACAAACACTGAGAATTAAACTGAACACACTATTAAAACACGTGAACCGAACTGTAACTACGTTAATGAACTGGACTCTTGCTGTATTCATCTGGACCCATCAGAACCGCCGAACCATCAGCCTGTTGGAACGACAGCTTCTCCACCTGGCAGAAATAAATAAATAAATAAAAACTCCGTTGTTGTGTGATCAAAGTAAACACAAGCACACATTATATTAAGAATGTTGATTTACCTGCTGTAAGTCAGCTGTTTATCACGGCGTAAAGTCCGGTTCTGGTCCACAGTCCACTGAGCGGTTCTGGTCCACAGTCCACTCAGCGGTTCTGGTCCACAGGCTCAGTGCAGCTTGTTAGATGAAGCGGGTCCCACTGACTCAAATCTGTTGACTCTTATCCAAATTCCAGCTTTAACTTGTTGTTAACTTGTTGACAACAACTTGTAGTTAGCTGATTTTAGCCAGAGAGGAAAACAGACGAGGCAGCTGCTCTGTTTACCTCAGGCAGCGCATGCGCAGTAGTGAAGGTTCCAAAAATCACAGCGCCATCTAAAGGCCCAGCATGGTAACTACAGTGAAATCATGAGGACGGGGGGTGGAGGGGGAGAGAGTCGTATCCACAGAATTCGACAGTGTCAACGCAAAACTTTTCACCTAATTAACATACCCAAAAGTTGCGTTTCCCCCACACAGTGTCCGTGTAAACAGGGCCTTAGGCAGGTTAATCCCATTGAGCCTCAAGGACTCATTTACAAGACAGACCTGGTTTCAACAAAGAATGATGACAGTGGACAACAGCGACAACAATAGACAATCATAAAAGAGGCATACAGATTTTTTTTTAACAAGATAAAAAGAAGATGGCAAAAAAGTAGTGAAAACAGCTGGAATATTAGGCGGATGTAGAAAACTAAAAGCAGGAACATATCTGCATTGGTTCTTGCCAGGAGTCCAACAGATCCTTAAAACCATTTAGAGAGGTCAAGGTCGAGAGCTTCAGATCATTTTGTAAGATATTCCAAGAAGCAGGAGCAGAGTAGGAGAAGGCCCTTTTGCCAAGTTCAGTCCTCACTGATGGAACACTGCAGGTAATCATGTCCTCAGAGCGCACGCTGTAGCTGCACTCACGCAGAGACATGTAGGAGGAGATGTATGAAGGCATCAGACCAAGAAGTGATTTAAAGATGAAAATGTACCAGTGGAAGAGTCTGCATGAAGTTAATGATATCCAGTTAACCAGTGAATACAGGTTGCAGTGGTGGGTATGATAATCACAGCCAGTTATGAATCTCAGTGGACCGTAATAGACAGCATCTGCAGGGAGCTTGTAAGATCTTAGCAAGTGCTTATCAGAAAATGTTGTGACCAAATTTAAACAATCTCTTCCATCAATGTTTTCCTCTGTCTTGCAGAGTAACGCACAAGATAACAGTGACTTAGATCATCTAGTTGATCATCTTACAACTTCAATGCAAACTTCATCCATCCATCCATCCATTTTCGTCCGCTTATCCGGGGTCGGGTCGCGGGGGTAGCAGCCTAAGTAGGGAGGCCCAGACTTCCCTCTCCCCAGCCACATGGAGCAGCTCCTCTGGGGGAATCCCAAGGCGTTCCCAGGCCAGCCGAGAAACATAGTCCCTCCAGCGTGTCCTGGGTCTTCCTCTGGGTCTCCTCCCGGTGGGACATGCCCGGAACACCTCACCAGGGAGGCGTCCAGGAGGCATCCTAACCAGATGCCCGAGCCACCTCAACTGGCTCCTCTCGATGTGGAGAAGCAGCGGCTCTACTCTGAGTCCCTCCCGGATGACTGAGCTTCTCACCCTATCTCTAAGGGAGAGTCCAGACACCCTGCGGAGAAAACTCATTTCAGCCGCTTGTATCCGAGATCTGTTCTTTCGGTCACAACCCAAAGCTCATGACCATAGATGAGGGTGGGAACGTAGATCGATCGGTAAATTGAGAGCTTTGCCTTTCGACTCAGCTCTCTCTTCACCACGACAGACCGGTACAGCGCCCGCTTCACTGCGGATGCTGCACCTATCCGCCTATCGATCTCACGCTCCAGTTTTCCCTCATTCGTGAACAAGACCCCGAGATACTTAAACTCCTCCACTTGGGGCAGGACCTCCTCCCCGACCCGGAGAGGGCATGCTACCCTTTTCTGGCTCAAGACCATGGCCTCGGATTTGGAGGAACTGATCCTCATCCCGGCCGCATCACACTCGGCTGCAAACCGCTCCAGCGAAAGCTGTAGATCATGATCTGATGAAGCCAATAGGACCACATCATCTGCAAAAAACAGAGAAGCGATTCTAAGGCCACCAAAACGGATCCTCTCAACACCTTGGTTGCGCCTAGAAATTCTGTCCATAAAAGTTATGAACAGAATCGGTGACAAAGGGCAACCTTGGCGGAGTCCAACTCTCACTGGAAACGAGCCTGACTTACTGCCGGCAATGCGGACCAAGCTCTGACACCGGTCGTACAGGGACCTAACAGCCCTTATCAAAGGGCCTGGTACCCCATACTCCCGGAGTACCCCCCACAGAACCCGCTCAATGCAAACTTCACTTAATAAAATTGCTCCACTGAAAAAGAAAGTAATCAGAGGAAGCTGGCTTCTTGGTTCAATTCTGAGTTACGTACTTCAACCTCCTAAAGCTAGATTCATACTTGACCCGTCGCGCAGCGCGCGAGGGTGCGCGCTCCAAGTGATGCAATTTCACAGTCCCCGCCCCTGCGCGTTGGCCCCGCGCGTGGGATTAGCGCGTGTCGTGCACCTCTGAATTTTTGAAACTCCGCAAGCCTCTGCGCGCGCGGTGGGCGCTACGATTTGATTGACAGGTCCTCACCGACAGCCTTCACCCTCTTCACGCCGGAGCCTGCAGCTGTTTGCGCCGCTGTGGTCGTGGAGACGGAGTCGCGACGCATGGAGGAATGTTTTGTGACACAAAATGTATTAAATTCTCCTTCATTCCTGATCTGGAGTCGGACTTTTCTTTTGTTTTTTCGCCAAAAGTCACGTGATCGCTTTCTCCTCCGCTGACTCCATGCATTAAAGCCGCAAATAAAGACAACAGTTCAGCACGCGAGCAGAAAGCTATTTGTTTTTGTTGTGTGATTTCAAACAGTTCTTCTTCTACGGTAGATTTCTTCTTCTACACCTTTCTTGCAACATATGCACAGGTTTTAGAGGGTACTGCCTCCTGCTGGTCTGTAAAAGAACAGCACTTTGCCATGCGCCGCCGTGCGACAACTATAAACACAGAGGCAACACTGTAAACGCATTTCGCCGCACGGCTGAGTGCACGCGCGGCGCGCGCTCTCCAGCCTGCGGACCAAAGCGCAAGTCTAACTCAGCCTTAAGACCCAAACTCTTGCATATGTGGATGCCAGGTTCTAGGACGTTAAAGCAGGCATCTAGCTCTCCGACTGCAGGTTTACTTGTGGTTCCTAGAGTTTCCAAAAGCAGAACGGGAGGAAGATCTTTTAGTTGTCAGGCTCTTCTCTTGTGGAAGCAACTTCCAGTTTCTGTCCATGAGGCTGACACATTGTCTAGTTTTAAGACTGGACTTAAGACTTTCCTTTTTGATTACTGTAATCCTATAGTTAGGGTCAGCTTGGGTTTCTTGAGCTGTCCCTTAGTTATGCTGCTTTAGGTTTAGACAGCTGGAGGACAGACTGACCACACTTTTTCACTCTGCTACTGCCTTTACTTACTCTGTTCAACCTGTTTTGTATTTGTAATTATTTTTTCTGTCCTTGACATGTGTTTTTGTCATTCAGGTACACCTGCACCTACATCTGGACCAACCATTCTGTGTTCATTTGCCTCTCCTTGTTCCTCTCAATCCAGTTGGTTGAAGCAGATAGATGCTTGTCCTGAGCCTGGTTCCACTGGCAGTTTCCTTCCTTAAACTGGAGTTTTTCCTTTCCACTGTTGCCATTGTGCTTGCTCAGGATGGGAGACTGTGATGAAGTGAAGATTCAACGAGTCTGCTGCTTCCTTAGATAGAGAACTTTACTAATTAGCTTTTCTATGTGTGTGAATGTTCCTGTAAAGTTCCCTGAGACAACTTTGTTGTGAACAGGCGCTATATAAATAAACTGAATAGAATTTAGTTGTTCAATTTGTCCTCCAGCAAGCTAAGTCTATTGCAGCATAACTAAAGGATAGCTAGGGAAGCCCATGCAAAAAACAAATACACCACAAAACACTTTATTTTTTGATCTGTTGGAATATTGAGGAGTTTTCAAAAGCTGCATTCCATGTAATTCTCATTGGCATGGAGCGTACTAAACTCAGAATCTTATTGTCTATTCATTGGATTTTATGCAAACAAAAATTATTGGTTGGTCCAGAACACTGCTGCTCGCCTTCTAACTGGAGTTCATAAGAGGGAGCACATCACCCCCACTCTGGCTTCACTCCACTGGCTGCCTGTTCATTTTAGAGTTCATTTTAAGATTCTTTTATTTGTTTTTAAGAGTTTAAATGGTCTTGCTCCATCCTACCTCTCTGAGCTGCTTCACCCATACTCTCCTGCTCGGTGCCTCAGATCAGCTGATCAGCTGCTTCTGGAGGTGCCGAGGTCCAAACGGAGGCTCAGAGGGGACAGAGCTTTTTCTGTTGCTGCTCCAAAACTGTGGAACGATCTCCCTCTTCCCGTCAGACAAGCTCCTTCACTGTCCAGTTTTAAAACTCTTTTAAAAACACATTTTTACTCACTGGCTTTTAGCACAGACTGATTTTGTTCTGCACTGTTTTTATTGTTTTTATTGATCTTAATGTTTTAACAACTGTTTTATTTTTATGTGTTTAAATGTTCTTGATTTTATGTACAGCACTTTGTTGCAGCTGTGGTTGTTTTAAAGGGCTCTATAAATAAAGTATTATTATTATTATTATTATTAAATGTTCAAATTTTCACGGAACTAAATTAAATTTTTGACAAACTTCACCAACTGAAAAAACATTGTCTTTACATAACTTTAAACTTAGATTTAATCATATTTATTTGTGCATTTGTTGTGTCAGTGTTTTTAATGGCTTCAGTGATATAAAGTTGCAGCATGGGAAAGAACTGCTCACATTGCAATCTCCTCGCAGCTTTATGGAAAGGTGCTGTGTTAAATTTAGCAGCTCATGAAATCCAAGATACACTTACCCTTCTAGCTGAGGTGAGCAATGGTATCATTCTGGTATCAGTGACTCAAACCTCCATCTGTTTTTGGGACCATTTCAAAAATTTGGAAGAAAATAAACTACTGTGACAGAAGCGTCAACTGAAATAATTTGCTTAGATTATACTTTACACTGAATAATAATAATAATTTACATATTTAATTTTAAGATAAGGGTGACACAGTTGTTTTTTGCTGTCACTTCTAGCAAGAAGGTCACATGTCACATTCCTGCTGGGAGCCTTTTTGTATGGAGTTTACATGTTCTCCCTGGCCTGTGCACAGGTGGGGTTTCTCCGGGCACTCCAGTTTCCTCCCACAGACCAAAAACATGTACAGACGTATGTTACATACATGGGATGCAGGGATTGGTAACTCTAAATTGTCCCAGGGTGTGAGTGAGAGAGTGAATGGTTGTTTGTCTTGCTTGTCCCTGTGTGTCCCTGGGATGGACTGGAGATCTGTCCAAGGTGTCTCTATGAAGGACTGGAGACCTGTCCAGGGTGTCCTTGTGATGGACTGGAGACCTGTCCAGGGTGTCTCTGTGATGGACTGGAGACCTGTCCAGGGTGTCCCTGTGATGGACTGGAGACCTGTCCAGGGTGTCCCTGTGATGGACTGGAGACCTGTCCAGGGTGTCCCTGTGATGGACTGGAGACCTGTCCAGGGTGTCCCTGTGATGGACTGGAGACCTGTCCAGGGTGTCCCTGTGATGGACTGGAGACCTGTCCAGGGTGTCCCTGTGATGGACTGGAGACCTGTCCAGGGTGTCCCTGTGATGGACTGGAGACCTGTCCAGGGTGTCCCTGTGATGGACTGGAGACCTGTCCAGGGTGTCCCTGTGATGGACTGGAGACCTGTCCAGGGTGTCCCTGTGATGGACTGGAGATCTGCCCAAGGTATCTCTATGAAGGACTGAAGACTGGTCCAGGGTGTCCCTGTGATGGACCGGAGACCTGTCCAGGGTGTCCTTGTGATGGACTGGAGATCTGTCCAGGGTGTCCCTGTGATGGACTGGAGATCTGTCCAAGGTATCTCTATGAAGGACTGGAGACCGGTCCAGGGTGTCCCTGTGATGGACTGGAGACCTGTCCAAGGTGTCTCTGGATGGACTGGAGATCTGTCCAGAGAGTGTCCCCTGCCACTCAGTAGTTTCAACACCCAGAGATATTATTGAGACACAGGATACCAACAGTTTGTAAAACTAGGTAAGTGCTTTATTTTTAATAATGGGGGACACAGGAACACAGGAGAGAGTTGCAGGAGGTTGAAGAAATTGTATTTGACTTGTGAGAATATAGTTTTCTGTCCAGAGAATGTTAGCTGCTTACTTGATGTCTTTTTTTGTTACGTGTTTTGAGGAGGATACCGGAAGATTCCAGGATGATGTAGAACGCCCGGTGCACAGGTAAGGGGCAGTTTTAAAAGTGGCAGGATGGAGCTAAGGCTGGTGGAGAAGATGTTTGAATGATGGTTATGGTCCTTGTTTGTAGAAGATTGCTCCAGAGAAGTGTTCCAGGGAAGACTCAATCACCTTTACCAGGGGTAGATTCAAGGCTGGTCAAGGAGACGAGGAATAACTGAAAACAGGATCTACAGGGAGTGTGCAAGAGCACAGGTAAGTTTAACACAAAGAGTCAGGAAAATGTTAGGGCCGGCCACGGTCCCATTAATGGGACAATGTTCCAGCAGAGGCTTGTAGATCCAAGTCAGCCTTAAGTTCTGCAGATCCACATTAGATTGGAAGCAGCTGGAGGTAATAGCTCTGCCCTGCCACTCAGGAGCTGCAAGAGAGTGAAGGACAAAACCCAGAATCCCCACAACAAGATGGGATGAGCTTTGTAGGGGACTTTGCTTAGCCTTCATACCCATCTGCTCACAACAGACTCATGTTCAGGCTGCTGTTTAATCCAAAGTATTATATTACATTATTACTGTTTAGCATAGATCTTAGAGCTTGTATAACAGTACTGTTTATTTTGTTATACTTTATATTTTTGCTAATTTTGGGTGGAACTCAGACACTGTGTACACAATTTTATTCCACCTCATGTACCACATGTGATGAGAATGACAATAAAGAATCTTAGCCACTATATCACATCAAATTTAGCTCAATATCTAAAAAATGTTTGAAATCATCAAATTGTTACATTCTGAGTTCTACTGATAGGATTCAGTGTTTCCAATTCCTTGTCAGTTCTTTGTATTCTGCTCCCCCCACCCCCCATCAATCCCCTCCCAAGGACGTCTGTGGGTCTGTGTCAGAGTTGAGCCGGCTGATAGACACTGTGCCATCTTTATCAGGACTATGGAACTTTCTGTAAGTGTCACGGTCAATTCACTGTCTTCGTTGGCCTCCCCATGCATAAATACTTTGTATATTATGATGTCATCAATATGTTGCTGTTTATGTGCTGAGTTCTTTTTTTGTTGTTGTTATTGTTGCAATGTTCACACTGTGTCTCGTCTAGGACACGGTGTAAGATTAGATTTTTTTCACACCTTCGCTCCCCCTCGTGTTTCTTTTCCTTATCTGAAGAAAAAAAACGGCTGTGCCTCTTGAAAACAGCGGCCTCAGTCACCTCCGTCTCCCCATGACTGTTTGTTATGTTTCTTTTGAACGGGCTATGCTGAAGTGTAATTTCACTGCACTTCAATGCAATGACAATACAGCTGAACAATAAAGCAGGTGGGGGACACAGGTCTCCAGTCCATCACAGGGACAAATGAGATTCACTCTCTCATTCACACCAAGGGACAATTTAGCGTTACCAATCAGCCTAACTTGCATGTTTTTGGTCTATGGGAGGAAACTGAAAGTTATGCACCATAACTCATGTTCCCTGAAGGAAGGGAACGAGGTGAAACATATGCTATGGGAATTGTGCCCCCGCGCGATTACCTGAAGGAATACATTCATGCCTTTACGGCTAGGGCGTCAACGTCGCACCAGAGGCCCCGCCCTCTGGGTATTTAAGCGACTGATGCCCATCCATCTTTCTCCAAAATTGCACTTCACCGAGCTTTCAGCATTGAAAAGGACCAGATATGTTGCACCTTGTTCCCTTCCTTCAGGGAACATGAGTTATGGTGCATAACTTTCAGTTCCCTTTCAGTCTGGTTCTCTCGGTGCAACATATGCTATGGGAACGTAATTCATTCACGCCCTTGAAATGCTCAGTAAAATGCATGCTAGTGTGAACGTCTGCCCTTGACCAACAGGCATCTCAAAGCTACTTTCTACTGGGTGTTAGAAAGAACAGCCTGAGTGACATCACACCCAGTAACATCCAAACTGTAATGCTTTGCAAAAGTGTTTATTGAACTCCAGTTCGCCGTAGCACAAATGTCTGCAACTGGTACACCCTTGAACAGTGACCACAAAGTGGCCAAGCCCCTAGTAGAGTGAGCGTGCACTCCCGAGGGCACCTGTTGACCTTTGCTACTGTA
Source organism: Garcialebias charrua (assembly GCA_038048925.1). NCBI lineage: Eukaryota > Metazoa > Chordata > Actinopteri > Cyprinodontiformes > Rivulidae > Garcialebias > Garcialebias charrua. The sequence continues at coordinate 48,352 of JBBPBX010014906.1, forward strand.
CGCCCTTTTAATGGCCTCAGTCACCCAATGTGAGAGGTGTTGTTTTGACAGGGCCTTTCCGGTAGCAGGTGCTGCAAAGCACACAAACAGTTGGTTTGTTTTTCTCCATTTGGCTGTTCTCTGCATGTAAGTGTGTAAAGCTCTCACAGGGCAGAGAGCCTTCAGCCTTTTCTGTTCCTGAGTGAGGACAGGAGCAGGTGGAAAAGAGGAGAGTTCAAAGTCCAGACTCTTATGGTTTAATGTCAAGACCTTGGGGATATATGCGGGATTAGGCCTTAGGGTGACCCTTGACCCGTCAGGGGCGAATCTGGTACACATTGGATGTACAGACAATGCATGGAGGTCACCCACGCATTTCGCCAAGCAAAGTGCCAAGATTAGAGCGGTTTTATAAGATAATAAATCTATCTTAACCTCGCTCAGTGGCTCGAATGGAGGATCACAGAGAGCCCTCAAGACCAGGCTAAGATCCCAACCAGGGGTCAGGACCCTGTTGGGTGGTTTCATCCTTAGCACGCCCTTCATAAATCTTATTATGATTGGATACGCACCAGGTGTCCTGTGTCCCCAGCCTTCGTGACATGCTGAAATTGCTGATAGGAAGACTTTAATCGTTGAGAAAGAACAACCTTTTTCTAGTAAATCCTGAAGGAAAGTCAGGAGCTGAGCCAGTTCGCATGAGTAAGAAATAATATTTATTTCTGTGCACCAAGCTTCAAAAATATGCCACTTCTGTGCATAGAGAGACTGTGTTGACCTAGCACGGGCATTTTGGATGGTTTTTACCACCTTTTCTGGCAGGCCTGACGCTATCAGCTTGTTCTTTTCTGCCAACAAGCTGAAATCTTTAACAGTTCTCAGCCTAAGCGGCGAGACTGCTTCTTCTGGTGACATAGTTTGACCCTGAAGAAGAGCAGTTCATGTATCCAGTTTCCTTCCAAGGGCCCTGGAGGCTGTGATCCCCTGGGGGTCAACCAAGTTGGGTAGAAGGCCTTCCTGCCGGTGTGCTATCAGGCTACTCTGACCGAGAGTGATCGAGAGCAGATGCAAACTGTCGTTCTTATTAGACAAAAGTGGAACAGAATGTCTGTTCTTTCTCTCCTTGTTTGGGGTCATAGGACTGAACAGCTGTGAGTTTTGTAAACGAGCAGATCTCCTGACTCCAATTTGTTTCCTGGATGGGTCTAGTTTACTGGCCCTCAGCCTTAACAAAGCGTTGGAGCCAGACAAATCACCCTGGGTTTGTGTTTCACCCGTTGGGGGAATATTGTTTAAAAGTAGAGCTGAACCAGCACAGTGAGAAAAGTCACGTGCTGCCAGGTCACGGCTTAAACATTGCTTGTCGCCCATTAAATATAAGGGAACAGCTGCAATGTGAAAACGTAGAGATGGTTCTTCGTGGTTGACAGGCTTTAAATTGTTTGGTGATAGAGAGCCCAGTTCCCTTCGAATAACAGGAAGAGGAATCTGATTCAGCTCTGAGTTGTTTACACATACAGCAGTTTGAACACAAAAGCCTTTGTGAACGTGTGAAGCTGGTGGCTGCCTGAAGGCTTCTGACGTTGTCCCCCCGTCGTTAGATACTGTCGTCACGCCTCCCTGAGGCGCGGACATGTCACGCGTTTGCTTGGTTAGTGTATTGACCGTCCCGTCATTCACAATGGAGCAGGAACTTGAGCACGTGACCCCCTCACCTGTCTCCATGAGGGGTGTGGGGCCTGCTAGCAGATGCACCTGTGCTTGTCCACTACAGACGAAGCAGAGGCTCCCTGCTCATTGATTAGTCTAACACCCCGTGAGATGCGAGGGAGGGAGGAGCGGCCCCCTCCCTTTATGACGGTTGGCAGGCCAGAGGGACCTATTCTGCTGAAGTTAAT
>JBBPBX010014907.1:0-16565 GCA_038048925.1 Garcialebias charrua
TTTAATCTGTCCATAAGCCAAAACACCATTCCGGATGCTTGGAAAACAGCCTTTGTTCTTCCTTTGCTGAAGGGAGGTGACCCCACCTCACTGAACAATTATCGACCGATCTCTAAACTCTGCATCTTAGCCAAGGTTCTAGAAAAACTGATAAACTCTCAGATCAAAAATTATCTGGACTCATTTAACATCTTACCTCTCCATCAATCTGGTTTCAGGAAAAAACACAGCACAACAACTGCTTCTCTGAAGGTTCTGAATGATGTTGTTGAAGCATTGGATGCTAAGGATTATTGTGCTGCACTTTTCTTAGATCTGTCTAAAGCTTTTGACACTGTGGACCATAACATCCTGTGTCATAAGCTCTCAGAAATCGGTTTCTCTGATCACACCATCGGTTGGTTTTCTAACTATCTTTCCAATCGGAGGCAATGTGTTCAACATAACGGTACTTCTTCCAGCTATTTAACAGTTAAAAATGGTGTACCACAAGGCTCAGTTTTAGGACCAACTCTCTTTACAATCTACATAGCTAATGTAGGTCACTGCATCCCTGATGCATCCTTACATTTCTATGCTGATGATACAGTTGTTTACTGCCGAGCTAAAACAGTAGCTAAGGCTTTCCAGTTACTGCAATCCGCTTTTGACATCATCCAGTCAGATTTGTTCCGTCTCAAACTTGTCCTAAATGCTGATAAAACAAAAGGAATGTTTTTTTCAAGTAGGAAGGCGGTTCCAACAGATCTTCCTCTGATTTTATCCTCAAATGGTGTCCCTATTGAGTTTGTTGATTCCTATAAATATCTGGGTATACTGGTCGATTCACATCTCTCTTTTAAACTCCACGTGGAAAACCTAGTGAAGAAATTGAAAGTTAAACTGGGTTTCTTTTTCAGAAACTACGGAGCCCGTCTGGTGACATGGTAGGAAATAAAATTATCATGTGGCCACTTGATACTTTCACGTGGCCACGTGATAATTATCGAGTGGCCACGTGAAAGTATCACGTGGCCACGTGGAAGTATCAAGTGGCCACGTGAAAGTATCAAGTGGCCACGTGATAATTGTCGAGTGGCCACGTGATAATTATCGAGTGGCCACGTGATAATTATCGAGTGGCCACGTGATAAATATTGAGTGCCACGTGATAATTATCGCGTGCCCACGTGATAAAAATTCATGCCATGAGGTTTAAAACTCGAGGTTCAATCTAAAGTAGGCTATAGACAAATTGTTGTAAGATTAATGTGCTTTTTCTGAGATTACATTCATCGCAATAGGTGAGTGTTGGGAAACGGATTTTTTTAATGTGTTCCTGAACGCAACATAACTCCGTTCAGTGAGTCATGAATTAATGAATGTGGTTTATCTTTCACATCAATACTTCTATGGCATTCAGGTACGACTCCCAGTGTGTAACCACTGATGCAGATTCCATAGGGCTTTAACTTGTTGTAAGAATCTACATGCCAGATATACAGTAGTTTGGCCCTTGAGCAAAATATTGCCTACGGTTTAGTCTCCTGGAACGACGGATGGCTGAGGCGTCAGGGTCCAGAGCTGCGAGAATCAAACGAACATCTTCTTTTTTCGCTCGAATGCCATTCTTTAAGCACTTGTTGTACATCCACCTGTAGCCGTGCAGTCTCCCAGGTCCTTCCAGCTGGTGAATGATGAAATCTATTACTTCCCCGACATCAGCGTATTGTTTACGTCTGAGCCCACACGTTTTGAGCAGCCGAATTAAGTGTCTCTTGCTCAGAATAACACCGTGCTTGATCGCAAGTGACTGAAGTATGTCATTGTAATTCATCCCTAGATTGAAATAAAATGAAATTAATTCAGACCTGTCCATGTTAATAACCTGCACAGAAATGAACGCAGGGTTGCTATCACTTGATACTTTCGAGTGGCCACTTGATAATTATCAAGTGGCCACTCGATACTTTCGAGTGGCCACTTGATAATTATCAAGTGGCCACTTGATACTTTCGAGTGGCCACTTGATACTTTCGAGTGGCCACTTGATACTTTCGAGTGGCCACTTGATACTTTCGAGTGGCCACTTGATACTTTCGAGTGGCCACTTGATACTTTCGAGTGGCCACTTGATACTTTCGAGTGGCCACTTGATACTTTCGAGTGGCCACTTGATACTTTCGAGTGGCCACTTGATACTTTCGAGTGGCCACTTGATACTTTCGAGTGGCCACTTGATACTTTCGAGTGGCCACTTGATACTTTCGAGTGGCCACTTGATACTTTCGAGTGGCCACTTGATACTTTCGAGTGGCCACTTGATACTTTCGCGTGGCCACTTGATACTTTCGAGTGGCCACTCGATAATTATCAAGTGGCCACGCGATATCAAGTGGCCACTCGAAAGTATCAAGTGGCCACTTGATAATTTTTTTGCCTTCCATGTCACCAGAAGGGCTCCGTAGATTTTCTTTCACAGAGTTCTGGATTTTGTGGTTGTAGACTTGCTGTCAAGCCTACATTTGAAAATGTCTCTTCCCTGATTCCATTGTGCTGCTCTAGGAGGAATTACTTGCAGAAACAACTGTCAGACTTGAGCTCCTCTTGCTTGAACCACAGACTGCCGGTCCCTTCAGTAATAATGTTCAGGCTAATTGAACACAGCCATAATTAAAGGAGAATTTTTCAGTCAGTTTCAATTTTGCACAGTTCATTTGCTTTCTATGACTGATCCACTTCCTTTCCCCAGAAGCATCACAACTGTCTTTGAACAGCAACAGCACAGTGGCTCACAAATGCACGCAGCAGGTGAACATTATTCATGCCCCAAATTTCTCCCTTGAGTAAACAAGTCACAAGTCACCCATCACTAAAGAATGCAGGAACACTGGGACAGAGAAAGTAGTTGTTTTCCCAGAAATGCTTTCTTCATAATCTAAAATGCAAGTTTTCCTTTTGACTGAACATGAATATTAAAGTGAAAAACTCATGTCAATGTATTTTCAGCAACAACTCCATGTTGCACGAAACAGTCCCGGCTATATTGCATTTTTTTAAATGATAAAAATTGTTCTTTCAGCTGGTTCCTCTCTCCAGGGGTTGCCACAGTGAGTGAACTCCCACAAAAGATTTGGTACCATATTTTTTGCTGTATAAGTTGCAGTTTTGTGTATAATTTGCATGCCATGCAATTTATACACAGAAGTGATGTATTTATGGATTTCCCCCCATATTTATAAACCAATTTTTGGCTGAGATATGACCATTTTCATTCATTCTGACTGAAAACATTCAGCACTTCCATTTTCAGCCACTAGATGGCAGTCGATAATATGGCATGCCGTTGTGCCATGTAATAGTAAAAAAAAAAAGAGGCTATTACTGACACAATCAGCTTGCCATAGCCTGCCACCTTTGTCCAGCTCGCCTGGAGCAACAGAATCAGCTTCATTTTGCTGCGCCGCCGCAACAAAATGCAGCTGATTTAACCATTGAAGTGCATTCATTAAGTAAAAGTTTGAGACACATCTTTGCTATAAAGTCAAGCAAACAAATAATTGTTTTAGGTGCTTATCTTGTTAAATTTGGATGAAATGTGCAGCATTCCTCTTTCACGATTTCCTTCTGCACTCTCCCGGAGCACCGAGGCAGCGGATACTTTTGAAATGCAGCTGATTTGACTGTTAAAATCCTTTTAGTAAAAGTTCAACTGAGACACACCTTTATTATAATGTCAAGCAAACAATTGTTTTTAGGTGTTAATATTATTACATTTCAAAGAAATGAGCTGCGACTTGTCCCTCTGCGCATGCCCACTTTCGGGAACTGGGTTTTGAAATACAGCTGATTTGACCAGGAAAGTGCATTTATTAAGCAAAGGTTGGACTGTGACACTTCTTTACTATATTTTCGAGCAAACACAATAGTTTTAAAGTGTTAATCTTGTTAAATTCTTGTTAAAGTCCTCCCACAAATAATAATAATAATAATAATAATAATGTCTATTCCTGTCATCTGCGTATGTTCCCATACACAGACGAAATTCGTCTCTGCATTTAACCCAACCACCTACCAGGTGGTGCAGTGAGCAGCCCGAAAGCGCCCGGGGAGCTGGAGAAATAGGTGTGCACTCATAGACACCCCAAGCTGGGTAGTGGCCGGGGCGCGAACCCGCGACCTTCGGATCCGTAGTCAAAAGCCCTGCCACTAGACCATCTTGGCTCCCACAGCTGCCATTTGCCAGCCAATCAATTTTTGGCACAACACTGGCCTATATTTCCGGCTCCGGCCCACATTTCTGGTTGTCAGCAGTGACATGTAACAAATGTGACGCGTCAGCGGTGATGCATAATTTTCATTCAACCTTTATGTAAACAGATAAGTCACATTGAGCCTCGAAGACTCATTTACAAGTGAGATCTGTTGGACAGACAATAGATGTGATGTATATGGCGAAGCAACGTATTAATGGATTTTTCCACTTTATTAGACATATTTGGACTGGTGCGACATAGGGCAGTGCAATGTGTACAACGGAACATACAATAATGGTTTTGTGCCTGATGCAACCTGAGCTCAAACCTGTACATTTAGGATTATGAGACACTGCCCACTAATCTTCTACAGCCCCAAGTGATAATGGTGTACTGCTGGCAGCACATCAGTAATAACTTTAGACTTTTAGGAGACTTTTTTGAAAATGCAATTCAGTTTGTTTTTAACTGTTGCAGCCAAGTGAGATACTGACTTACAGACCAAATTTGTTTAAATTGTTAAAATCCTATATCTAAATGAGTTTAAGTTAGAAATTGTATGTTGTATTGGAGGTTAAAAGAGTTGTTCATTTGTTTTGGAAATGAAAGAAATTGGTTGTATGAATTGTTTGTTAGAAAGATAAGGGGCAGATAAGATGTTTTCTTCATCTACTGCCTTTCATTTTATACATGTGTTTTTTTTTTCTTTTTTATGTGTTTATTGTAGTGTATTTTATTATTATAAAATGAATGAATAAATCAAATCGTGTTTTATTTTCTGGCTTTTCCTCAGGATTTTCAGACAAGGCAGGACTGGACTGAACCCAGTGGTGCAAGCAGGACTCAGAGGCCAGGTCATAAAATTAAATATACTTTTTAATAAGAAAAGTAAATAAGCTAACGTGGCAGCAAAACTTACATGACGGGATACAAACAAGACGGGACCAGGACAGGACGAGACCATACCCAATGATGAACGGACACACAGAGCTAGACTTAAATACACGGACTAGACGAGACATAATTACAAACAGCTGGACAGGACGCACAGGTGATGCTGATCTGGATAATTAACAGGACGAGATGCAGGGTGACCAAAGAGGGCACCATCCTTACACTCTAATAGAAATATCTTATTTTATGTACCGGTACTTTGTATAAAGGCACCAATATTTATACACGCTAGCCTCGTTGAGTCACGGGGACTCATTTAAAATATGTACAGTTTTATCTCCATTATTCTAGTGGGGTTCATTCAAACTATTTTTTCTCTGGCAGGAAGCGTTCTGAGCACGGGAGGAGACAAATTACCAGGCCCTCCAGATAAAACTGAACCTGTCATCAACAAAAGAATGCCTAAATTATTAAATCAGCTGTGAAAACTTAGTTATTCGTCATCGTGTCCCCTGTTCATCCATGAAGAAGATTTGATCAGACAGGAGCTGCAGGTGGGAGTTGCTTCTCAGCGGGTTGGGGGTCCATATTTAATGCATCAACGCTCCCCAAGATTAGCTAATGATGTCCAGACCCACCTCTCTGCTGACAAATAAGCTGAATCTTGCAGAGCCTGTGTCATGTTCAGGTTCATGACAAACACACTGTCAGACTCCTTCTGCTCAGGGTACCACAACTATATTTATCTTCCCTGAAATGCCTGACAGGGCGTCTGTGTGTCTGTTGCCTGGGTTTGCTTAGCCTTTTTGAGAAATGTGCAACTAAAAGTCTTGTTTCAGAGGATGTAAGAAAGTTTATTTGCTAAACATTTTGCGTTTATAATTTCATTGTTTATGAAGTTCAGCATGTTAATGATCTAATATCGTTGGTTCACAAGATTTTTACTACTGCACTTTGTTAGAGTGTGTCTGTGCATGCTAACAATGTAGCTCAACCTTATAGTTCACCACAGGGCAGGACATAAACATGTGTAGCTGTGTGAAAAATAAATACATAAAACAACCAAGGCAAAAATGAATCAGTGTTTGGGCACAATGAATAATAAAAAAAACATTTTCCATCTAATAGATTCGATCAGCAGATGGGAATAAAAACTATTATGGAAGAATACTTTGTACTTTATTTGGTTGGCTGCATCCGGTTCACAAAATAAAAGACATGGACTGTGAAAACAAGAGACTAATGTTGACTGGTTCACAATAGCTGCAAAGTTCAATAATTTCAATAATTAACAAATTAAGTCATCAAATCATAAGTGTAACTGGACGGGCAAAGCTGCCTCTATCATTTAGCATTGCCAAATCATTTTCAGGGCCACTTGAAAATATTCAGAGATAATTTGATATCGTCCCATTAAGAGAACTGTTTTTCATGGAGAAGCCTCGTGTTCACTGGGAGCCGTGCACACTCACACTCTGTTTGCCCCTAAGCAAGTCCAATTGTGATGACAGGCACGGTCACTATTATAAGCTCCAATATGAAATTTAATCATCTCATATCAGCTGAACTCAAGCATAAAGGACACAGAGGAGAAATAACCTCATTTCCCATCAATATTCAGAGAGAATCGGCAGACACAGAATTGTTGAAAAGTCTCGAGTTAAATGTTCTCTGCTTTAATGTTCAGCCATAATGTTCCTTCTTCCTAATTCCATTCATAATGTGTGAAATGAAAATGTGAAACCTAAAACGGAGAGCACACTTACACTAAAGGTAATGACAGTAAGTTAATAAAAATTTAAAAAAACCTTTCAGTCTCTACCGGTACTCTAAAACACCATCACTACTTTTCCGCTTCTTTTCTTTCAGCCGTTCAGTCCTACAAAGCATTTTATTTGTTTAAAGCTTCAAATTCAGAATTACTTTTCGGTTTTTAAGACCATTAAGCTGCTGGTATTTGTCTCACTGTGACCACTGAAGCTGGTAGTTGGTTACTTTTTTCCCCCCACAGCTTCACTTCTGTCAGAATTTAGTGCAAAAATGGGAACAATGCTCAATAAGTTTGCACACATTTCACTAAAATGAGAAAGATCCAAAACTTCTGCCTTTATGTTTTGAGAACAAATTTACCAAGTTGAGATCACAAGACCCAAAACAATTACACGTTTTGATCATCACATGTGAAATTTTTTTTTTAACGGGATAACTACAAAAAAAGATACAAGTATAACAGTTCCAAGTGTTCACCATACAGAAAAAAAAAATTTTTTTTTGAAAGTGATCTAATCTTTTTCAATAGAGATTGATGCAGACAGTTCAATTCATTATCATTTAAAGAAATATACAAAGAAAAGCTCAAATTAATGTAAAGCTGTAACATGATGTTTGGTTGTAAAGACCTAAAGATGGCTGAATGATGATAAAGACTTGAATGGAGAAAAGGTAATGAGGATGAGAATGTTGCTGAAATGGAAACAAGGTAGAGGAGAATAGGGTTTGAGGATCAATGATTTGTGATATTTCTCTCTTGTAGAAGTTTAACATAGTTTGTTTGCAGACGGGGAGAAGGGTGGATCAGTGATTCCTTGGAGTGGTGGCTTGTTTGATCCAGAGGTAAGTAGCGTTGGAGAGAGCGACAGGGTGCTGGTGGTATGAAGTTGATCCCAGGCTAATATTTGGTGTAGTGGCAGGGCTTCCGACTTGGGACCCGAAGAACGCGGGTTCGCACCCCGGCCACTACACACCTTGGGGTGTCTATGAGTGCACACCTAATTCTCCAGCTCCCCGGGCGCTTTCTATGGCTGCTCACTGCACCACCTGGTGGTGGTTGGGTTAAATGCAGAGATGAATTTCGTCTGTGTATGGGAAACATACACAGATGACAAAAAAGGACATTATTATTATTATATTTGGTTTGCAGGAGCAGAGGTGATGACTGGCAAGATCACAGGAAGCAGAAAGGACTTGGAAGGACATGGAGGAGCAACGTTTGAAATCACAACAAACAGAATTCTCAAGGTTAGTTTGTCTCAGGAAGAGATACAGTATGTTTACTACTGGATGACAATTAATTTATCATAAAGGTAACTTAATGTTCCAGCGTCGGATGAGTAAAGTCCTGCCAAGTCCTTAAGTAGTGTGCAGGATAGTCAACAGGATCAGGTGCAAGTGTGGAATAGTGGTTTGACTGGCTCATTGCTGTGGGGAAAGTGATTATTACTGGCAAACCTAAGAATCCCACAAGCTGCACACAGACATATTTATCAGAAAAAGACAGTGGTGGGATGTAACAAAGTACACAAACTTTGTTACTGTACTTACGTACATTTTTCGTGTATCTGTACTTTACTTAAATGGAGTTAAACATGAGCATGTTCGACTTTTTACACCACTACATTTTACATTATCTGTACTTTCTACTACACTACATTTCTATAACGCGTTGTGTCACAAGTTACATTCACGTTGCTGTTTTTTTTCAGGCACTACTGACAAGGAGTTTGGTGAATTTAGTTTTGTATTTATTTTGTCTTGTTTTTGTTTTGTTTATCTTCCACAATCTGAATACTGTATTAACATTATGATTCATCATGCCAACAGAAAGATGTCTTATGTGTTTCAGGAAAAACAAGCCCCCACCCCAAAGCCCCCAGGAAGCTCTCCCTCTCCTGTCCAGTTCTAAGAGTGAGTTTGTCCTACTTTATTTTGGTGGTGTGCATCTTTGTACTACTTTTGCAACTTCATGTGATTAGCATGACCGTATGTAACCCATCTAATCAAACAGAGGATTAAGTCAAATTTGGTTATACTGTATAAGCACATTTTCAGATTCATGTTTTTTAAGCTTCATTTTGACACCTGGATTATTCTGATAATTCAAACATTTCCAGAAATGTAGATTAATTTATCTTTTTAATTACAATAATACATTATTTGAATGTTAATGAGAAATTGGTGTTATTATTTTTTAAAGAATAAACCTAACATAGTATTTGGATATTAAAGTTTTCAAGGTGGAAAGAAACAAAATCTTTGCAGGTTGCTGGAAATATCTTACTCAAAATCATTTTTTTAATTGATACATTTTTTTCCATGGTTCTACATTAACTTCTTGCACTGATTGCACTGGTGTTTCTAAACTTTTTTTTGGTTCACCAGCACAGTTAGTGCACCCAAATTTTCAACCGCGTCATATTTAACATGATAGTTTTACAGGTTCTCTCTTTATTTTATTTATTTATCTGGCTTATATTCCACAATCTTAAAATATGATTCATCATGCCAACAGAAATATGTCTTTGTGTTTCAGGAAAAACAGGACCTCAAAGCCCCCAGGAAAACTCTCCCTCTCCTGTCCAATTCTGATTGTGTGTTCGTCCAACTGCCTGCTCACGGTAGGAGATGTGCCCATCACATTTCCCAAAGACATTTTATGTTTAAACATTTGAAGTTGTAGTGGCTCCCTCATTTTTCATGGTGCCCAGTAGTATACTCTCCATTTTTCATAGCAAAAATAGTTTTTATTTTGTTGAGGGTGTTTTATATTATTTTTTAAAAATATAATCAAGTGTTAACTACAGTTGTAATTGGGAGTAGTAGTTGTTGCATTGCTCCTGAAACCATTGTGATAAAATAAATGTGTTGAAGTTAAAGAATACCTTTCATTTTTTGACATTACAGAAAATTTTTGAATGTTTTGACAAGACATGTATGTTATTACGTTTGTTGGTTAAATTTGATAACGGGTTGGAGAAACATCTGAAACATCTGTAGAACTAAAAATGAGTAAAAGTTTTAGGGATGTATACTAATTTTAAGCATCACACGCTCAATTGTAGTAAAATATTGCTAAGAATGAGATTTTTTGCAGCTAGGTTTAAGATCGTTTATCTTGTAAAAAGATAAAATGTCTTATTTTTAGAAATCGTGTCAAGACAATTTTCACTTGTTGGAAGATCTTTTTGCTTATTTCAATCCAAAAAAATCTAATTTTAAGTTGTTTTAAACTTGTTTTCAGAGTAGACTTTTCTCCAGTGTACTACTTTTGAGCATCAGAATCTTATTATAAGACAAGAAAAGCTCACAATTGTAGTAAAATATTGCTCAAAACTAGATTTTTGTAGCTAGTTTCAAGATTCCGCATATCTTGTTTGACTTGAACAAAATGTCTTATTTTAAGAATCTTGTCAAGTGAATTTTCACTTGTTCCATTGGCAGATTTTTTTGCTTATTTCAAGCAAAAAAATCTTATTTTACATTTTTTTTTCTTATTTTTAGAGGGGCATTTTTTCCAGTGCAGTGGTGGGATGTAACAAAGTACACAAACTTTGTTACTGTACTTACGTACATTTTTCGTGTATCTGTACTTTACTTAAATGGAGTTAAACATGAGCATGTTCGACTTTTTACACCACTACATTTTACATTATCTGTACTTTCTACTACACTACATTTCTATAATGCGTTGTGTCACAAGTTACATTCACGTTGCTGTTTTTTTTATTTGTTTGTTAGTTTGAAAGTATGGTGAGGGTCCATTGAATCAATGCAAAGTGTGCAATAGACCTGCCTTCAAGAAGAGCTGGTCCAATTCTGGTATATGCACGTTATTGAGCTGGGCGCACCCAAAATGGATTCCACCACGGAGAGTCAGACAGAAGATGTGCACACCCATGGTCTTATTGAAAGACTATCGAAAGACCATTGAAATACCTAAAAAAGCTAAGTCTGGTCCTCTGGACATTAAAAAAACAAAACAAAACAAAGCAAAAAAAATTGTACAAACGTTTCGTCTTCCGTCCAAAAGACTTCCTCAGTCTGAGAGGCTGTATTCATGAATAGCACCCTCTCACAGTGAGAGCATACATCAGCATGCATCAGGGTACTATTGAAAGACTATTGAAAGACTATTGAAAGACTATTCAGTACAGCAGGACAGCTTCTCTCTCCCATAAGAGCCAGACTGGACTAAAAAAACTTTGAAAACCTTCTGATATGGTATTTCAACTAGAGCTGATGACAAACTGGAGTTGAAATGATGAGAGCCTGTTCCTTTGTTAATGCTCCTTTTTCCTTTTTTCAGGCAGACAAACTTTTACTTGTGTTAACTGCAGTTAAAATGACACATTGCTTTTGTTTTGTGTTGAATAAAAACTTTCAAAGGTATAATCGTTCCTTTTTCTCATTTTGCTTAATGGCTTTTAATGCTGCATGTCATTCCTGAATTTCTGATGCACAGAATCACAAGTCCAAGCGTGAACTGTGTCACAGAGTAAACACAATAAAAACATGTATTATCTGCGGCATTGTTCATTAAAATGGCTCAACACTGTTAATGTATTGCAGAAAATATACATACGGCAGGCACACTTAATGAGATTGTAGACCATTGCATTAGGTAATACATTCAGCAAGTACTTTTACTTTTAATACTTTAAATATTTTTAAAGCAATTACTTATCTACTTAAGTAAAAGTATTAATGTGGTACTTCTACTTTAACTAGAGTAGACATTTGTTTATTTGTACTTTGACTTAAGTACAGTGTTTGAGTACTCTCTCCACCATTGGATATGTTTACCAGCTGTCGATTAATTTACCATAAGGTATCTTAACGTTGCAGCATCGGATGAATCACTGTAGTGTGCAGGATGGTCAACAGGATGAGGTGCAGGTGTGGAACGGTGGCTTGACTTGATCATTGTCAGTTGTGGGGAAAGTGATTATTACAGGCAAACCCAGGAATCCCACAAGCTGCACACAAAAATATTTATCAGGAATAGACTATTTCTCTTGTCCAATTTTGAAAGGTTGCATGTTAAACAATAGTTAATGGTTCCATCTTGACTGCTAATTTTACAACTTTTTATTTATCAAGTTTTTGGCAGCTGTAGGCATTGTTAAAGGAAATTGCTGTCTGAAGGACAGGAAAGTAATTCTGGCTAATAGAGTGCTTTCACCAGAATATGCAAAAGGGACAGCAACAAAGGTTAAGAAGGATTAAAAGTTCTGTAGAAACAAGAATTCCCATGACTCAGGAAAAATTTAATGATTCTTAATATCTGCGGAAAGAGGGTGAATGTTAAAAATGTGACCCTGAAAAGGATTAAATGGTACAAAAACTGGATGAAAACAGGCTGACAAACAAAAGAGGATTTGTTTTGCAGAAAGAACTGCGTCATATATATGTGTGTGTGTGTGTGTGTGTGTGTGTGTGTGTGTGTGTGTGTGTGTGTGTAAACTGTATTTGCATGAATTTGAATCTGTTAATGATAAAAACGGATTTGAATATCAAAGTGAAGCGGTTGTCTGAATAAATGAAACAACAGTCACTACTAAGACTTTTTTATATGTCCATTGAGCCCAACAGGTAAAAACCCAATTAACAGAACACAAGATTCAGTCTGAACCAGCCTAATCCTGTCTCTTTTGTTTTAGAGGAGTTTATTGACCAGATGAATGTTGGGTGTAAATGTTGCACAGCTTAAGGCGAAGCTGGAGTAGCTGGCAGAGTGGTGTTTCTTTTACACAATTCAAGAGAAAAGAGAATGTATTTAAAACGGGGGTTTAATTTTTTTTCTTTGTTAAATTAGTGTCATAAATACAAGAACATGGCACACAGATTAATTACTTCAATATTTAGTCTATAAAAACATACTGTTCTTCATTAAATGACATACAGTAAATACTGAGGAACAATGGCAGAAGTGTAGTGAATGGGTATGTGTGTAATGAGAGGCAGGTGATTACTCTAAAGATTGAGTGGAAGATATTTTAACTGCTGGAAATATAAAATGTTCTTTATTCAACACAGCCACTTAAATAATAATAATAATAATAATTATTATTATTATTATTAGCAGAAGTATGGTAATACAGTATTGTACTTTCTTGTACTTCCACACAGGCAATAGCTGATCCATTTCTGCCAAAACTGGTTATTTCTTTTGGCAGCAATGGTTCTGTTATATTAAATGAAACAGATGAGGCCAAAACCTCATGAGCTGGACGTGACGTGGTTTGTGGCATGCTTTGTACAGGCAGCATGTTGCCCGAATGCCATAGTGTTCATAAGGGATTTTTTTTTTCTTCTTGAGCTAGATGTGTTCCAACGCCTTAATTAAGTCGTATCTGGTCTGAGGAGCTACTCATCCTGATGTCTTTCAAAAAATATTGGACAAAGACACCTGCAGATGGGGACGATGTTGGAGCCAAACATTCTTCACTATCCTAACACACATTTCCATCTTCTGTTTCTGTTGTTTTGATTCTTTTTATTACATAACCAACAATTTACAATGTTCACAAGTTTTTATTTATGTTTTTTTATGGCTGATGCCTCTTCAATGCATTTCATGTTGTTTGGATTATTCACAATTACACAGCAGTTTGTTCTTTTTGTGCTTTGAGACACAGTTTCTCCGAGGTAGACACAAAAGATCATTTATCTAAATTGAGCTGTTCTCTCACATGCAGTGCAACAAAATTTCCTGAAGTGGCAGCATGTGATATTTTATTGAGTATCACTGAAGTTTAAAACTGATGCTCTTTTCATCTATAGCAGTGCTCCAATTAAATATGATGGTACGAACAGTCATTAGATTAATATTAAAAGAGAATACCTGAAATATCCCCCCTCACCACAACACATAGAGGATCTCTCATCACTGAGCAACGTTTTTGCTCCAAGTGTCAAAAGACTTTAATATTCTTTGAATAAAATTTGTAGATTGAAGTCATGCTAGTTAAGCACAAGTTGCAAGGAGATAAACAACTTTAGCTTGTTTTGATTTTGTGTGGAAAACATTTTTTAGTGTTCCAAATATTGTATTTATTTTATATTTTAGCTGAAATTACTATTGTTCTCTCTTTCTTTTATTTTAATGTAAATACCCCTCCAGAAAACGTGTTTTTAGTATAATTAAAAACATATAATGCATTTTATAGGAATTCATAACAGAGCCAGACACACCTGGTATGTACCAAGATTTACCTCTAATGTGGTAAGTGCCAGCTACTGCATGCTCTGCCTCATTTTAGCTACAGTATATCATGACAGCAAATAATCCACGCCACTTTGATTCAGTCTCAGCTGATATGTGAGAAGAAGAGTTTTAAATAATCAATATAAAAGGTACAATAACACATAAAGAAATGTACCGTATTTTCTGGTGTATGGGTCGCACCAGTGTATAGGTCGCATTGTCCAATTATCACCAATAGATTGGAAAAATCCCTAGATAGGTCGCACCTACGTTTAGCTCTGCTGCAAATGTCTGCCACAGGAGCACACAGCAAGGCTTTTAAGAAGATTAACACTTAAAAACAATTATTTGTTTGATAAAAATTATAGCAAATATGTGTCTGAGCTGAACTTTTCCTTAATAAATGAACGTAATTGTGAAATGAGCTGGATTTAAAAATTTGTTTTGCCGAAAGTGATAAGCCATATATAGGTCGCACCTGTGTATAGGTCGCAGGCCTTGAAAAAACCATAAAAAGGTGCGACCTATACACCGGAAAATACGGTACATATTTAATAATCTCATGAGGAGCTGCAAGAAGAATGGAGCGTGAGATCAACAGACGGATCGGTGCAGGATCTGCGGTCAGTGGCGGCCCGTGTAATATCCACCAGGGGGAGCTATTTCTCCAAAATGAAAAAAAAAAAATGTTTTCCCAGGTTCAAACTGTTTTTTTTTAAATCAAATGCAGATTAATCCAAGGTCAACAGAACAATTAAATGCTCAGGATGAGAAGAGCCAATTTGACTCACCAAAACAACAAAGAACAAACAAACAAAATATATAAATAAATAAATTATATATAAATTATAGAAAGGAAAATAAGTGAGATTAAAACATTTCTGCATTTCTACTTGCAAGAGGCTTTGTTTTCATTCTCCAGATCAATACAGTGTTAAGAAATAGTAAAACACCACAAGTGACATTTAGTATATACAATTATTAATCTTTGATCATTTTTTATAAGTAAATTAAAATAAAAGTAGCCATCAGAGTGCAATACTGTACAATAACCTGCGTTGGCAACAAACAAACAAAGAATAAAACAAACTCACCAGTTGCCACTTTTAGCATAAACAGTCAGCTGAAGGCTTTTATTACAAACAGAGCACCTAAAAGTGGAGAGGATATCAGTCAGGAATGGTAATATAATAATATAAGCATTAGATAAAGGCTAGCATTAGCATGTTAGCTCAAAAAACAAACTCACCAGTTGCCACTTTTAGAATAAACAGTCAGCTGAAGGCTTTTTTCACAAACAGCCATCTAAAATTTGAGAGGCATATCAGTCAGAAATGCAAATAGACATTAGATAAAGGGCTTTCAATGATTTAAAACTTACCTGAGCAAGCCTGCTTGAGTCACTGACCACACGGCTAAGTTTCCAGACAAAAATAAATAAATAAATAAACAAATACATAAATAAATGTCCTGAAACACGCGATCGGTAGGTAGAGCTTACAAAAAGATCTGAAGCTCTCGACCTTGACTTCTCTAAATGGTTTTCAGAATCTGTTGGAATCCTGGCAAAAACCAATGCAGATTTGTTCCTGTCTTTGATTTTATACGTCTACCTTATAATGTTTTGCTAGTTTTTTGATACTTTGTTAAAAAAAAAAAAAAAAAACTTTCTTTTGTTTTTTTCTCTCTTTTGTTTTCTATTGTTTATTGTTTGTTTGTTTATTGTTTAAGGAAATTCTACCACTGCTGTTCATTGTTCTTTAGTTTTAGCAGGTCGCTTTCGTAAATGAGCCCTTGAGGTTCAAAAGATTTACCTGACTAAATAAAGGTTGAATGAATGAAAAAAGAGCTCACGTTGGACGTTTCCAGGGCGGTGAAAACTGCGCCCAGCATCTTCCCATTGTTTTGTAACGTTGTGGAATAACTGCGCATGCGCCATTTATAACGAGAGTCAATGGATAAGCTCCTTGCGCCCCCAAAACAGGAAATACGTCACCAATCAGAAAACGTTTTTTGAAACAAACAACATAACTCATCATTACTCATAAAATATTTATCCTATACAACTAAAAACATATATGCATATATTTCGAAATATTTTTTATTGTATTATTTCATTTTTATATATTTTTTTTAAAGTCTTCAATGTAAAATGGTCCAGAAGTTCCAGTGGGGCGGCGCCCTAGCGCCCCCCTATTGGTCGGCCGCCCCTGTCTGCGGTATTGCGGACTCTGTACCAGTCCGTTATAGTGAAGAAGGAGCTGAGCTGTAAGGCAAAGCTCTCTTGTTAGCGGTCGGTCTACGTTCCTATCCTCACCTGTGGTCATGACAACAGTTTTAACTTTGTGATTGTTTCTAAGACTGAAAGCTGCCCTTGGAATAGGAATAAGTTGACCTCTCTCTGTCACAAAGACTGAGCTCAGTCAAGGAGAGAAACTAAGACAACACCAAAG
>JBBPBX010014907.1:27795-50228 GCA_038048925.1 Garcialebias charrua
ACATAGGCTGAAACGTTTGTCTGTTAAAACTGGCAACTGGCAGCTTAAAATTTACAGTCTCACAAAATGGACTTTTGTTTTTGTTTAACATTATGGACAAATCTCTCATTTGTGTTTTCTAGCACAATATTTGAGTAAAAAACTTAAAAAGTCAGTTTAGCTTGTGCTGTTGGGATAACTGCGAAAATTGTGCGCAATAACTTCCTCACTATAGCGACATGCAGATCAGATAATGTCACCGTGACGACGAATCTGACAAATAATACTCCTCATCTGTTAAAATATATTGCATGTGTGCAACAGGTTGGAAGAAGAAAGTTGGGAAAAAGCTTTAAACTAAAGTTATAATGAGAAAAAATATAGTGCACTTTAGCATATTATGTTTCCCAAATACAGTAGAAAGCTTGAACATACAGGAAGGGAGGTTTATGAAAATATGAGCAGACACTGAAGCAAAATGAAGCCGATGCACAATAAACAAGCTGCAGATCAGGGAAGCACACAGACAGAAGACATGCTTTAAGAAACAAAATGGACAGCTGGTTCACACATCTCCACCGCCGTGTCTATAGGCTTTTAAAATCCGGTGGGAGAGATCATTTCTGTAGGAAACCTGATGGCCAAGTTTACTGTAACCAGTCGAGAATTGGTAACAGTATCGTCAACGTAATGGTATATTAAATTAACCTAAATGTGTTTGGGATTTCTGTCTGGGATGGCACTTCTATTGGAAAAAGCTGAAAACTCTAATTCGATAGGACTGCTGAAGTTTTATGAGAAACACATTTTGAAATCAGACTGTCACAGCACAACATTTATGTTAATTTAACTGAGTCTTAATGAATGTTTGTAGCACAAGTTGAAAATAGCGGGGATGGATACTTTTTACGCATTGTAATTAAGCAAGATATTGTAATGTTTCATAAACACTTTTGAATATGGATTGGCACTACCAGTGCTGAGCAACGCTAATTAAAAAATTAGTTCCACAATTTCTAAAACGCTTATTAATTTTTTTAGGTCCACAATTTCAAAAGCACAAATGTCTTATGAAAATTAGGGGAAGCTAATCTAATCCGCTATTTATATATTTATATATTATATATATATATATATTTATATATAGCCGGCAGCGTTATCAATATTTGCACTACACTGCCAACTGAAAAGTAACAAAAATGATCCTAAAAGGATGAAATTACAAAAATCAAAGGATTTATTTAATACTTTACGTACATATATTCTATTCGGCCACGAAATTAACAAAAAATAGAATGATCTTTTAATCCCTAAAACCACGTTTAAATCTCAAATACACGGGTGTGTCGCCACCGCATTTATACATAAAAGTAACCCAAATACATGAAACTAACGACTCACCGTCGAATGGTCGACACAAAACACACAATAAAATCATCCGGCCACGTTAATTTGGCTTGAAACAGCGGGGTTCTCTACGGATTTATCCAAGAAACCAAGCACAACCAGCTAGAGTTAGCGTCCAGTTCACCTCTGATCCGGAAGATGTCAACATTCTATAGGTAGTCAACAGATTTAATGAAAAGTAACTAAAATACATAAAAATAACGACTCACCGTCGAATGGTCGACACAAAACACACAATAAAATCATCCGGCCGCGTTAATTTGGCTTGAAACAGCGGGGTTGTCTGCGGATTTATCCAAGTACCCAGCACAAACAGTAGCCACAGAATTAGCCCCTGAGTTCACCTCTGACCCGGAAGATGTCAAGATGGAATAGTCCATTTTTAGTAGGGGGATAAAGAAATCGACCGTTTTTTTATTGCGTATTTAATGATCGTTTTCATCGTAACTATAATTATTTTTATGTTAAATGTACATTAACAAGCAGGATCAATGTTAGTGATGTAGGTGACTGGCGGGGGGCGGCGGGGCCGGTGCCCCTGCTGATTGGGATCCCCAGGCAACGGCATCATTTGCTACATGGTAGATCCGAGTCTGTTCTCAGCTCTGCCCCCCTCCCCCTCACACCCTTCCTCCTCTCTGCTCTTTACGTGGGGAAAAAGGTAAAACAAGCAGCATATTAAGAGCTTGTAAATAAGTTTATTGGTTTTTACTGATAGATAATTAGTTATTAGCGGTACTGCATTTTAAATAAAAATAGCACAAATCCGCTTATGAATTATAAAAGTTAGTCAATTCACAAAAACGCTGACAAAAAGTTTAGGTCCACTGTAAGCGGATTAGCGCTTTAGCGCTATCTAGCGTTCATTTGCCCACCACTGCCCAGAGTTAAGTATCGGATCGAAAGTAAGAAATGTGGATCGGTGCATCCCTACCCAAATTACCTTCCAGTATCTCTAACCTGGAACCACTCACCTCAGTGGCTCATCTTCTAAATGGGTCAGCTTTTGAGTTTCTGTCCTGCCACACTCCTACAAACTAATTCTCACCTCATCTGCATCTGCCTCATCTCTTTTTTTAGGGTATCAGTTTGTCTACTCTGGGTAAAAACAGTGTAAATCATAATATCAGTGGCGAAGTTTCTTATGCACAGATGTAGCCACACCTAAATGGAAGTAAGTACCTCTTATTTTTCAAATTGTCATGCTCGCAACACGCACTGATGGACAAATGGTGTTTCCATTTACCGGTACCTCTATTTGCTCTACAACGGGGGACGAAAATGAGAAGAAGGGTCAAGCTTCAGTGAGTTGAGTAATGACTGTGCTGTTCTATCTATGACAACAGCGTGAAAACAACTTCTGAAATTATGTTATGGCTTTTGATTTTTGGTGCGCTACCTCAAAATAATATTGCCCCAATTTGGCAACCGCTTTGAAAACTTCCTGGAGGTGCCCCCGCTGTGGAGATCAGATGTTGATTGATCAAAGCAAATGACACACTTGGGTTTTTCACATAGCTTTGATTATCTTACACAAATTGATCTTTAAATTGCAAAGTAAATGTTAATAATAAAGGTTCACATACCTTTCACCTTAAGTGTTGAAAAACTTTATCAAAATGTATGCTTGTTGTGGATGTACAATACGTTTCCTCTTCAACCTGTCTGGAGAGAGTAAATTTAGACATTACATAGTCCAACAAGTCCTTTGTGTGCTGTCAAATGTTGGACACTGAGAGGTAATGGTAGAAATGGGTACAGTATATGTGTGCAAGTGTGTACCGTATTCTCCGGCGTATAAGTCGCACCTTTTTGCCTACATTTCTAAGCCCTGCGACTTATAGGCCGGTGCGACTTATACGTCGATTTTTCCAATATTTTGGTCATAATTTGACTTTGGTCAAAAACTCCAAAAATGGTGCAGTACCAGTTTCGGCCGCTATGGGCGCTAAGAAACCCTTTACAGTACCTACACTGTTGACATCTGCCTGGTCCAAAAATGGTGCAGTGACACAGAAGATGAAGACTTCAATGGTTTTGAATAAATAAATAAAAACCATAAAATAAATACAGTATCTGTTTCTGTCATCATTTTAAACTGAGACACGTTTTTTACTGTAATGTCAGCTAATAAAAATATATTTTTATGTGTTTATCTTTAAAGATAAATGATGAAAGACACAAAATATACAAAAATTATGTTCATTTATTAATGAAAAGTTCAACTAAGACACATCAAACAAAATACTGTAGTTTTTATGTGATAATCTTGTCAAAAGTCCTTCCAAACAATTTGGCAGCCAGTCCAAAATAATGTTCATTTATTAATGAAAAGTTCAACTAAGACACATCAAACAAAATACTGTAGTTTTTATGTGATAATCTTGTCAAAAGTCCTTCCAAACAATTTGGCAGCCAGTCCAAAATAATGTTCATTTATTAATGAAAAGTTCAACTAAGACACATCAAACAAAATACTGTAGTTTTTATGTGATAATCTTGTCAAAAGTCCTTCCAAACAATTTGGCAGCCAGTCCAAAATAATGTTCATTTATTAATGAAAAGTTCAACTAAGACACATCAAACAAAATACTGTAGTTTTTATGTGATAATCTTGTCAAAAGTCCTTCCAAACAATTTGGCAGCCAGTCCAAAATAATGTTCATTTATTAATGAAAAGTTCAACTAAGACACATCAAACAAAATACTGTAGTTTTTATGTGATAATCTTGTCAAAAGTCCTTCCAAACAATTTGGCAGCCAGTCCAAAATAATGTTCATTTATTAATGAAAAGTTCAACTAAGACACATCAAACAAAATACTGTAGTTTTTATGTGATAATCTTGTCAAAAGTCCTTCCAAACAATTTGGCAGCCAGTCCATTTTGGGCAAAACACCAGTTCACGTGAGGTGCGACCTATAGGCCGGTGCGACTTATAGGCCGGTGCGACTTATACGTTGATTTTTCCATTTAATTGGGCATAATTAGGTTGGTGCGACTTATACTCCGGTGCGACTTATACGCCGACGAATACGGTATAGCCTGCTGTTTCTTTGTAGCCCTATTAGATGTTTCTCACTGCAGTTTGTCTCTTGTATTACTTCACAGTCTTTCTTTCTTTACCATGCCTCCTTTGCTGCAAAAAAACAAAACAAAACAGGTGTCTCCTCTCATTTCTGCTGCCAGTTATCATTCCTTACCCTGCACACTGTGTTAAATATGATCACGCAGCAGCTTCATCAGTGCTGGCAGTACACTGTATCAGTGGGAAAATGAACCGGCCAGCATACAGCTCATTCTGGCTTACATTAAGGTCCTGTTAGTGTTCATTTGAGGGCTACAGTACAGCAGGGAAATAGAGCAGCGCTGAGCAAATTTATGCCAAAATAAGCCTCTTTGCACCTGTATAGTCATGCTTATGCAAATGATATGTAAATCACTGTAGTTTGCCCACATTATGCTTATTCCTAGATAGAGTGAGACTGGTGGTTCCCTAGTGTTTTGAGTTTTAGGTGTAAACTCTCCCTAATCACCACAAAACATATAATTTATTGAGTTTTGCATTTCATTGGAAAGATTGTCCATGGTATAAAAGCAAAAACAGGAGCTGAAAAGCTTTTGTTTACACCGATTCACACTCTTTTGAACATTGTCAATAAACCAAGGTCAGAAATACTGTGGCACCTCCATCTAAAACTATTGCACAAGAAAGCTGAAAAGTCAGGAAGTAAGATATACATTGTGAGGCCATTGATTTAGGATGTTGGGATGATGATACAGTATATGTTGGGTGACAATTTTCCTGACTGAAGACTCTGATGGTACTAAAAAAGATGGGAGTAGATTTTTAGGGTTGTAGAGCAGGATGACTGTGTAGCACAGAGGAATGGTCCAGGAAAATGTGATCCAGCGTTTTGTCAGTAACATCAGCTTAACAGCTGATATAAGAAAACAACTAACTCAGATTTGAATGGAAATACCATAGTTGTCGCTGTATAAGTCGCACCTTTTCGAATAAATTAGCATGCCCCGCAACTTATTCAGCGAAGCGACTTATTTATATTCTTTTCTTTGCCATATTTATAACCCAATTTTTGCAGAGATCTGACAATTTAATTCATTTGGACATGAAAAATATTGAACACTAGCATTGTCAGCCACTAGAGGGCACTCAAGTAATATCACAAGCCAAGTGTCTCATTAATAGATAAAAGTGTCTATTATTGAGCCACTTGGCTTGCCATACCAAGTCACCTTCGTCTCGCTCCGTAACCCCTGAATCAAACGTGAAGTCAGCTGCATTTCACTGCGCCGCCCAGAAGAAATGCAGCTGATTTGACCATTAAAGTGAATTTATTAAGGAAAACTTCAACTGAGACACTTTTACTATCAGAGTCAGAGTCAGAGAGTCTTTATTGTCATTTGCACCGCATGTGGTACATGTGATGAAAACGAGATTATGTACACGGGGTCCCAGTTACATCCAACAACAAATGCAAGAGAAAAACAGTAATAACATCTAGAATTAACTAAGAAAAACATCAACTAGTAATACACTAAGCCTAATATAGTGGAAATAAACAGCAGCACGAACATGAGTTTGTATGAGCAGATGGTCACAGATGAACACAGATGAACACAGCAACAAGAAAACAGATCAGCATCAGCATGATGTGATATTTTGCAGTGTTTATTTTTTATTTTATTTTTATTTATTCATGAGTCTAACAGCCTCAGGGTAGAAGCTGTTCCTCAGTCTAGTGGTTCTACATTTGATGCTCCTCAACCTCCGTCCTGAGGGGAGTGGGGCAAAGAGTGAGTGTGCTGGGTGAGTGAGGTCTTTCATGATGCAGGTGGCTCTTTTCCTGCATCTGGAGGTGTAAATGTCTGTGATGGTGGGGAGACTGACTCCAACAGACTTCTGTGCAGCCTTCACCACTCTCTGTAGAGCTTTCCTCTCTTCAACTGTGCAGCCTCCATGCCACACGTTGATGCTGGAGCACAGGACGCTCTCCACTGCACACCTGTAGAACGAGGTGAGAACTGGGCTGCTCAGACCAGCACGTCTCAGCCGTCTGAGGAAGTAGAGTCTCTGATGACCTTTCTTGATCAGGCTGAGATACTTTCGGGCAACCAAATAATTGTTTTTAGGTGTTAATCTTGTTAAATTTTGTAGAAATGCACAGCGAGTCGTCCCTCTGTGCACTCATGCAGCCGCAAATTGGCTTTTGAAATGCAACTGATTTGACCGTAAAATTGCATTTATTAAGGAAAAGTTCAACTGAGACACAACTTTGCTATAATTTCGAGCAAACAATTGTTTTTAAGTGTTAATATTGGTGAAGTCCTCCTGTGCATGCGGCCGCCATTTGGCAGCCAATCAATTTTTGACACAACACCGACCCACGTTTCCGGGTTGTCAGTGCTGACGCATAACACTCCAGTGTTGACCAGTGCTGGGTAGCGCTAATCCAAAAATTAGTTCCTCTATTTCTAAAGCACTTATTGATTTATTTAGGTCCGCAATTTCAAAAGCACTTATGCATTAGCAATGCTAGCGGACACTAATGCTAACACGCTAACCGCCATTTTGAAGAGGGCAAATGCGAAATACTTTTTTAAATCCAGCAGATTTGACCATTTGAACCGGTTAAGCTCAGAAAAACCTTGTGCTATAAAGTCAGCTAAGAAATATATTTTTCTCAGCAAAGAAATAATTGTTTTTACCGTGTTTTCATGGAAAGTCCTTATCTTCTGTGGCCGTCGCGGCCGCCATTTTGAAGAGGGCAAATGGCAAAATACTTTTTAAAATCCAGACGCGTCGCGTAGGCCGCTGAGAAACATCCATAAGTTCACCCTCCATGTTAAAAACTCTTCGTCTGACTCTTCGAAAACAAGCAATAAGGCTGCAGAGTAACACACTGGCTGCTAACTGAGAGCGCTCGCTCTAGCAAAGAGACTGAGGGGACGCTTTTTTGTCACGGACCACATCCGGCGCTGACAGGATATGGTCTGTTAGCAGTCGTCCGGGCCCGTAAATAAGTTTTTTCGTTTTTACTGATAGATAATTAGTTATTAACGGTACTGCATTTTAAATAAAAATAGCGCAAATCCGCTTATGAATTATAAAAGTTACCGTAGTCAAACCGCTGTAATGCTGATAAATTGTTTAGGTACGCTATAAGCGGATTAGCGCATTAGCGCTCCCTAGCGGTCTGGCGCCCACCTTTGGTGTTGACGCATAGTAGGTGACCTATTCGGCGAAGTGACTTGTTTATGTTTTTGTCCATGTTATTAGACATATTTGGACATATGTGACTTATATGGTAGCAAGTACGTTACCCAGAAAGAAAACAGTTGATGGTAAAAATATCACATTCTTCACATTAGTAAAGCCTTTAGAGGGCAGAATTTATCTGCTCTCGCCACCTGCCTCTGCACCACAAGACGATACTGTCATGAGACAACGTGACATTTTCTTAGTGAAAGTTGGTCAAGATGTGCACTGTTGTTCTCAACTTTGGGCTTTGTAAAGTTTTTGTTTTGTAGTTTCCTTTTCTCCTTTATTTTTAATAGTAAAGCTATGCGACAGTTTTCAGCGAGAGGAGTTGCAATATTAAAATAACAAGTATTTCCTCACACCATGATGAAAATGAAAACAGACTGTTAAAAGTCTGGATATTATATTTAGGATGTTAAAAAAATACATATTTAATGTTGCACGCAGAGAAAATGTCAGGACAGTGAAATTTATTCAGATGGGTTTCTGCTCCATGGATCCTAGATGTTAGTTAATATTTGACAACCTGCTAGTTTTGTTTCTGAGTTCTTGAGCCTAATATGATCAAATGAAGACTCATTTGGAAGATCTCAAGTGCAAATAATCCAGTTTGGAAGATTTGTCTTAATACACTTGTTTTGTGACACAACTATCAGACTATGTTACATTTTATGAAGTACCTTAAATTTGCATAAAAGCTGAAAATAGAACGATTCTTCTCACCCTGAATCTGGTTCATGTCACTGGGTGTATCTTTCTTCTTGTGTAAACTGAAGCAGCGCTGGGCGTAAAGGCATTGCTTTGTGGTATTATGTTTTTAAGTGACCCTCTTCAAAGAGCAAGAGCAACTCATGACCTTGATAAGAAAAATAGCGCAAATCCGCTTATGAATTATAAAAGTTACCGTAGTCAAACCGCTGTAATGCTAATAAATTGTTTAGGTACGCTATAAGCGGATTAGCGCATTAGCGCTCCCTAGCGGTCTGGCGCCCACCTTTGGTGTTGACGCATAGTAGGTGACCTATTCGGCGAAGTGACTTGTTTATGTTTTTGTCCATGTTATTAGACATATTTGGACATATGTGACTTATATGGCAGCAAGTACGTTACCCAGAAAGAAAACATATATGGGAAAACATATATGACCCTCTTCAAAGAGCAAGAGCAACTCATGACCTTGATAAGAATCAGCATGCAGGGAGCTAAATTCAAATGTTGCGTGGGTGAAACCCACTCATGACCATTTCAAAGAGCAAAAGTTCAACAGCTGTTTCCACACAGGATGAAAGATGTTGTCACAGGTATTTTTTTAGATAATTGACACCGTTGTTGGTTGCTATTGATCCAATTTGTGGGGTTTGATGGATTGAGGGCCTAATAATTTGAAATGTAAGTTTTTACCCAGCAAGGAGACTAAAAAGTACACAAGACTCTTTCTGCCACACTTACCTTCCTCCAGCCCGTCAATGTGACTGATGAGAGTTGTCACTCTTGAATGTTCATTAATTCAAAGTTCAGCTCTTATTCTGACTCTTGAGTTTGAAGCTCCCATTGGATGATGAGTTTTTCTGTCTCAAAAATCTTTACTTGACTTGTGTGCACTGCAGACATGGGGTCAAATCTAACCTTCACTTTCCTCACAATTTATATTAATTTCTTCTTCTTCTTTCAGCTGCTCCCTTTATCTGTGGTCGCCACAGTGAGCTCACTCATACGAAGACTTGGCAATGGTTTGTACGCCGGATGCCCGTCCTGATGCAACCACAGACCACCGAGCTACCACAGCCCTCTGTGTGGAGCAGAGAGCTGCACCTATGGAGCAATTTATGGAGGTTAGGGGCCTTGCTCAAGGGCCTAGAGTGGGGCAAGTGAGGGCGGGGCCAGGTGCTTCATCTTTCCCACCCACATTTTGATGTTGTCGATCCGGGGAGTTGAACCAGCAACCTTCCAGTCACAGGCCCACCTTCTCTGACTTCTGCACTTCCACTCCTCTATAAATAAATGATACATTTAAAAATAAAATGTTTATGTTTTCAAGACATTTTCTTTTCAAATAGAAAAATTATGATGTCTTCAACCTTGGATTTTTCGGACTGAGCTGTCCTAAAGAAATGTAGATCTTGGAGACGTCTTCTTTGAACTCAGTCCTCATCGATGTTTGGAAAAATGCTTGAGCTGTCCCACCGAGTGTCAGATACCCCCCCCCCCCAAAAAAATAAATAAATAAATAAAAATAAAATAAATGATAACACTGTAGGGATATAGCACCCTCATGTCCGTATGGGATGTGGGCCTCTCCACATCTCTCTGAAACTCTCAGTGCTACACTTTCTTGAAGCTCTCAAGGAGACGAGTGGACACTTATATTTTTACAATTATTATGAATTAATGGACACTAATTAATCAGATTGAACTTTCTCTTTAATGTGTGTTAATTCAGAATCGATCTACAGTATATTTTGTTATTTCAATGATGATCTGTTACTTGCATGAGTTTGACCCTTCTGGTTTTATTTCTGCAGAGCAAGCAGGCTCTGTCTCTAAGGCAGGAGTCAGGGTAAGAGCTGGGTTCTCATGTATCAAAAACCTGCGTGGAATTCCTACTGAAAAGTGACGTACGGTGAAATCCAGAAAAGTGTCTACGCACAAAAAGATCCAGATTTATCAAACTGTGCGTACACCTGAATCCACGCACATTCCTTTTGTACATCACAATTGACGTGGAACTGAGCGCACGTGAGACACCTCCCCTGACACGCCTACATTTACATATGTTAAACAGATGCTAATTACTTCCTGCATGTGTGAAGGACATGTTTGTTTGATCCCTGCGCGATCAGAAATCATTTCTAGATTCGGGAAAATAATGAATTTAATATAATATGAGTGAGGACAAACATCCTAAGTAAGAATAGTAATAAAATGTGTTCATCATGCAAAGAACGAGTGATTGTGTGTCGGTATGCGCACCCTGCTGTGGTGCGCGAACCGGCTCATTCATTCATTCTGTGTGGAAATATTAACTTTGCGCACGAGTTTATTACCATTATTACTGTAAACACAGAGGAACTTACTTGGATGTTTGCTAGAACATAGATCTTTGTTTATGTAGATGATGTGAAGAAACGAGTCTGTGCGTCTTGGTGGAGACTTTTCATGACATGATGTTGGAGTCTCCAGACGCAGCGCGCGCCACAGCCCTGTGCGCAGTCTGTCTGTGAAGCTTTTACTCTCCTACAAGTTATATAAGGTGTACTTTCACGTGTCATTTTGGAGAAATCTACAATAAACGCAGATAATGAAACACCTCCAGCTGCCGTGTCGACACCGGTGAGGGTGCGCGCGCGCTCCAAGCGCAACCATGACTCAGCCTTTGGAATCATAGATGAGACCATTCCATTGGACATGAATCGGCTTTGTGTGGACTGGACTGGCACAGTCCCGATCGACCTGCCAGCTCCCTCTGGAAACTCTGTGGAACCCCAGTTTCTGCACGTGCACACGTGATGCACAGCTCCTGTGTTGCGCGCTCCAGTGCGCGCAGTGCCAAACTGAAGAAGGATTATTCCTTAAAACGGCTGATAAGCCATATCATAGATCAGAAAATTATATCTGTTTATAAATAAATGCTCTGCGTGTTACACTATTTATTGTAACCTCCAGTAAGGCTGAATGAATCCGTTCCTGTTAAATTTATTTTTGGCACGACTTTGCGCGTCCTTTATTTCACTGCGTCATGTGGATGTAATACTTGTTAATCGTGTGTTTGGAGGGAATATTAATCATTTTCACATCATGAACAGTTAATAATAATAATAATAATAATAATAATAATAATGAATTCAATTTATAACGCACTTTTCATTAATGGAAATCTCAAAGTGCTACAAGGTGCAACATATTTGAATGTCAATAAGACAAATAATAAAACAATTAAAATCAACAACAGTATCAACTCAGATCAAAAGTAGAATCATGAGGAGTAAAGTATGCTCGGTTGAAAAGAAAGGTCTTCAAGCCGCTCTTAAAGTCAACCACAGACTGTGGGGCTTCAGTTTCTCTGAAACACCTGTAAGTGTCGCCAAAGGAACAAGAACCACAGAAACGTGCGTACGCCTGCTCGGGAGCTTGCGTGGATATGTACCTGGATGCGCATATATTCACGTTCAGTTCAGTTTTGATACATACGGGCTTTTGCGTGGAAAGTGACGTGCGCAATGTTTTTGTGCGCACGCAGGGTTGATACATGAGGCCCCTGTTCTCTTCCTTCTTTTGTTTTGTCTTCAAGCTAGACTCAACAGGCCAGTCCACCTGGTCGTTTGTGTAAACAGTTTTCCTGTGTCCTTCAGAGACAGTTCTGCCTATGAGATGAAAATCCATCTCTTATTATGTTAAAACCAGCCAATGGTTATTAAGGAGGTGGGGAGACCCCGCCTCCCATATAAAGGTCATTTCCTGCATTTTCTTTAGTGCTTTTGGGGAGAACTAGCTCACAACCTGCTTCTCTCCTCTGGGAAAGCTGGAGACGCTCCGGTCATTGTGTCAACTAGACCCACGTCTCAGCTGGAGTCACGGCAAAGCCTTGCTGTGCCTCGAAACACTCATTTCTGAAAGAAGTTGTTTTCAGAAGTTTTATTTTGAAAATCAGTCAGTAGCTGGTCCTGTTCCTGCCGGGAGAAGCGTCCTTCTTGCTCGTCTGAATCAGCTCACACACGCGGAGGTCATCTGGACGTGAACTGGACAACACAGTCCGTTAGTGTCCACAAACTTCAACTCTTATCTCCAAGACGTATCGTCAACAGGTAACGAGGCGTTGATGTGTTCTGAACGTGTGAGAAGCCCAGCTAAGACCTGTATGGGAAAGTGCCACCCTGCCTTTTCAAAATAATTAGCTTCAGTTAACTTAGCTTTCATTTCTTATTTCTTCCTCCTATTTCTTATTTTTCATAAGCTTTTAATCTGTCAAGTAAATGTACCAACAGAAAAGTTCCTAACTGTCTGTTTGTTTTAATTTGAATTCTTGTCAACATAGTTATTAAATCAGAGCTAATATCGATACAAATGTTTAATGTAATTTTTGTGATAGTTTCAATAAAAGGTCTATTTTCTGGTAGACCAACATAAATTGAAGTCTCTTGTGAAGTTACATTTTTCCTAATTACAGTAAAAGCAATTTAATACCGGAAAAAGGAAGAACTCGCGAATTGGTGTCAAGTTTGTGCAGATAAAAGTCTGCTCAGACCTGCACATCTACAATAATGGTGGTCCAAGTTTAAATACCTTACCCCACATTATTCGTTTGTTTTGTTTTATTCTAAACCTTGAAAAATCTAAAAGGATAAGAAATTATGAAAAGAGTGTAAGAAGTATGATCACTTTAGTTTTCTTATCATTTTGGTCACTTTTATCATTTTCCCAAAAGCAGTGAGAAAACCTAGAAGTAAAACAACAACACTAAAAGAAGTATTTTTTGATCTTTATGGATCAAAAAACATACCAAACTCAATTATGTATTTATCATTTAATTTGCTTTTCCTTGCTTTTCCTAGCTATTTGATAAAGTTCTTATTTTCAACCACCAATTTATAAAATTAAAGACTTTACGTGATATTTATTTCTCCCATAGCTAATCGTGGGCTGAATGAGGATGTAGTTAACTGGACTTGAAATAGATTTGTTTACTTTGTGTAAAGTGTCCTGGGGGATTTTATTGTAAATGTTTGAAACAAACAACATCGACTTGACCTTCAAACTATGTTTTTTTATCTAACAGTTGTGAATTTGGGGATTACAGTATTTGAGATGTTGAGATTATCCATCCATCCATCCATCCATCCATCCATCCATCCATCCATCCATCCACCCATCTTATCTGTGATCTGGTCATGGAGGCAACAGATTCAGAAGACAAACCCAGACCTCCTTCTCTCCAGTGGCATTTTCAACTCATTCTGGGGGACCCCACGACATTTCCAGGCTAGAGAAGATATGCAATCCCTCCAGCGGCTTGTGGGTCTTCCCCGGGGCCTCCTAGTGGGAGGAGGCTATGGAGACAGGACGATGACGAAATGGGCGTGGACAAATACAGAAGGGGCGTGAACAAATACAGATCTCACGAGAGCAAATACATGTCTCGAGGGAGCAAATTACTCTTGTGCGAGCGCAAATCAGCCCCGCGCGTGTAATGGGGATGAGCGCGAGCGTAGAAAAGAGATCCGAGCGCGCGCACGTGCGCTCGGAGGACAACTACATGCTCTCGCGTGCAAAATGTATCTACTGACAGACTCTCCCTCTCGCTCACGGTTCAGACTTTTGGCAGCCAGTGGGAGGATCCAGACCACGACACATGATTGGCTGCAGTCTTCCTGTCCTCTGTGATTGGGTGTAACACTTCCTGAACCTGAAAATGTAAAATGTAAAATACTGTAAATATCCATGAAATATTAATATAATAATATTATAATAATATAATATAATAATAATAATATAATATAGAATGAACTTTCTTGTTAAATAAATAGATTTATCTAAATATACTTCAAGTACATTGTTATAAAATATATTTTGTTGCACTTTATGAAGTACTATTTTTTGCTAAATATAAAATACATTTCAATCAAATATATTTCTAAAAGGAATCTTCATATAAACTTTTTAACTGCACGTTTCATTCAACCTTTATTTATGCATCTCATTGAGCCTCGAGGACTCATTTACAAGAGAGACAAACAAAGAATGATGACAACAGTGACAACAATAGACAGTTAAAAGAGGCATACAGATTTTTTTTAACAAATTAAAATAAGATGGCGAACTTACAGCCATTGCTTTTGGAGGTGAAAGAAAAGATTGATGACTCAAGAGGTGAAATTTATACATTAACAGACAGGCTTTCTCTCTGCAAAAACGTTTTCCTAACTATTCATTCATTCAACCTTTATTTAGTCAGGTAAATCTTATTGAGCTTCGAGGGCTCATTTACGAAAGCGACCTGCTACAAACTAAAGAATGATGAACATCAATGATACAAATACATTAAACAATAAACAAAAGAAAAGAAAAGAAAAAGTTGCAAAAACATTACAAGGTAGATGTACAAAAAAATATCAAAGACAGGAACATATCTGCATTAATTTATAAGACTGAGCTGAACACAGCTTCTCAGACTGAGGAAGTCTTTCGGACGAAAGACGAAACGTTTCTACAGTTTTTTTTTGTTTTTTTTTTTGCTTTGTTTTGTTTTGTTTTTTGAATGTCCAGAGGACCAGACTTAGCTTTTTTGGATTTTTCTACCTGGATTATTGAGCATGCATCAGGGTATATCTGCATTGGTTTTTGCCAGGATTCCAACAGATTCTGAAAACCATCCAGAGAGGTCAGGGCAGAGAGCTTCAATATATAACTACAGTACAGTATATATAATATATAACTATAACTGCTGCTACCCCACAATGCATTGCCAACTCAAAATTCTCCTTCAAAATAAAATACCGATAGATCAAAACTGTGGACGTTTTCTTTTTTCTTCATTTTCAAACTAAATTATTAAGACATTTCCAACTTCCAGAACAGTAGTAATACCCAAAAGATGAACTTGTGTTATAGTCTATAACACAAGTTCATACTGTTCTGGAAGTTAGATTATTATAATTTATTAGATACAGAATTGATGATTATTAGATACAGAATATTTTCTGTACAGACATTATCCCACTGCTTTATTCACATGAGAGTAACAGGGGACCTAAAATCAAAACAAACTGATAGTTCTAATCTGACAATGTTGCAGTGTTCAAATATTATGTACCGGTATATTAATACAATGTGTGTGTGTATCATGTATATACTGTACAGTATAACATACACACAGTGTATGTTATACTGTACAGTATAACAACACACATGTATTTGTATTATTTAATGACAGATTTGTTACGTAAATGCTTTAACAGATATTTACTCACATTTTAGTACTATTTTAGCTTCTTGTGCACTTTTCTCTTCTTTTATTCATGTCAAAATTGTGCAAAAATAAATTACCAAACAATTTATTATAAAATATGTTAAATGTAAAACAAGCTTTAATAAAGTACTTTTACTATTATTTATACTGTTTATTAATTACATCATCTCAAGTCAGCAGGAGCAACATCACCACCATCATCATCACAACAACACAAAACTGAGTGATGTAAGTTTAAAGCTCCACTGACATGATTTTTTAACTTTTCATAAAATGGCTCAACATAAATACAGTATCTTGTGTTCAACTATGTTCGTTTTTGCAAACAAACTTATATATATATATATATATATATATATATATATATATATAATTTTGATTTAAAATTGATTTTAAACTTTGGGCCGTGTTTATTCATGGGAAATCCGATTACACACGAATGCACCACTGTGACGTAGTGTGCGGCAGAGCCCTGGGCTTGTCAGTGCGCATGTGTCAGCTGCTCGCCAGCAGATCGCGTTTTTTGTTTGTTTTTGTTTTTACTTGAAAATTGCTGTTACGTTGTGTTGCGTTTGGGTGTTCTAGTATCATCAGTGAACAAGTGAGCCTTTTCACTTTCCCAAAAGATGAAATACTTTGTGAAGGATGCAACAAAGCTGCACCCTTGGACCCCCGCCTCCCTCCACCTGAAGTTCAGGCTGAATGGTAAGTCTCATACAGCATCAGTCCTAAATTAGATCCTGCTGTTTCTTGTTCCATCACCCAAACAATTTTCTGCTTCCCACAACTGAAGACAAATAACTCAAATCTTCACATAGATTGATAAATATGTCAGGTTTTAAATTGTCCGCTATTAAAGAGACCAGAGCCCTCTGCCTCACACTACGTCACAGATGGTGCATTCGTGTGTAATCGGATTTCCCATGAATAAACACGGTGCAAAGTTTAAAATCAATCTTAAATCAAAATTAAATATATTTATAAGTTTGTTTGCAAAAACGAACATAGTTGAATGATAAAAGATATTTATGTTGGGCAATTTTATGCATAGTTACAAAATCATGTCACACCACCTTTAATCTGCACAAACATTTTTAATCAGGGCTCAAAATGTTTATCTGTGAAAGAAATGTGCAAGGAAATAAACTAGTATCACTCTACAGGCACATTTTGTGAGAGGGCACTTCACAAAGACACAGTCAGGCCGTGTGAGACTGAAGGAGGTTCCAACCTGTATAAATAAAGGTTGAATGAATGAAACCATTTGTTTTCATCGCCCAGAACCAAATGAGAAGTCCAGCAGAACTTCCACTGACCAGTGATCACACACATTGTTCTAAAGTTCCTGTTTTTACTTTTCCACATTCACCTTATAATCTAGCTGTTTTTGCCATCTTATTTTAATTTGTTAAAAAAAATCTGTATGCCTCTTTTAACTGTCTATTGTTGTCACTGTTGTCATCATTCTTTGTTTGTCTCTCTTGTAAATGAGTCCTCGAGGCTCAATGAGATGCATAAATAAAGGTTGAATGAAACGTGCAGTTAAAAAGTTTATATGAAGATTCCTTTTAGAAATATATTTGATTGAAATGTATTTTATATTTAGCAAAAAATAGTACTTCATAAAGTGCAACAAAATATATTTTATAACAATGTACTTGAAGTATATTTAGATAAATCTATTTATTTAACAAGAAAGTTCATTCTCAATAGTCCAGAGGTATCTATTTACAGTATTTTACATTTTCAGGTTCAGGAAGTGTTACACCCAATCACAGAGGACAGGAAGACTGCAGCCAATCATGTGTCGTGGTCTGGATCCTCCCACTGGCTGCCAAAAGTCTGAACCGTGAGCGAGAGGGAGAGTCTGTCAGTAGATACATTTTGCACGCGAGAGCATGTAGTTGTCTCTTTTCTCTCTTTTCTACTCTCGCGCTCATCCCCATTACACGCGCGGGGCTGATTTGCGCTCGCACGAGAGTAATTTGCTCCCTCGAGGCATGTATTTGCTCTCGTGAGATCTGTATTTGTTCACGCCCCTTCTGTATTTGTCCACGCCCATTTCGTCATCGTCCTGTCTCCATAGGAGGCATCCTAATCAGACACCTTAACAAATGTACACTCTTAACACTTGCAGTGCTCCAGAGGGGCCTTTAGCAACACAGAACAGAAAAACACAGATTACTCCAACAGAAGAAAGATGAACCTCTGAGGAGGTAAAAAGTGCATGAATCGCATGATGCAAATGTATCATTTGTCAAATTAAATCTTAAAAGGACAATTTTGATTGTTTCCTGTTTTAAACATAGGATATTTTGTTTGGACAAAAAACATATTTTGTCTGATTGAATAAAATGTTTTTGTTGACTGAATGAAAGAAATACACACAAATTATTATTTCCATAAGACATTTTCAATTTAAAAATATTTATTACATGTCTATGATAATGTTCTTGCGGTACCTTTAATGCACACCAAACTGGTCTACTGGCCACAGATCACGGTTTTCTTTTACATCAAATATGCACAAAATACTACTTGTGCAACAGGACACCTTTTGTCACAATAACACAAAGTACCAGTAAGTTATTATGTCCATATGCCCATTATGCCTAGTTGTATAATGTGGGGATTGTTACTTTCTTGTCTGCTAACCACACTTTGCAGCTTCCTGAGAGGCAGGGTGGCATTAAATCACCAGCTGTTCCTGATTCTGGCTGATGAGACCAAGTGTTTGAGGTCCTGGGTACCAGTTTCTCTCCCCTGGAACATTCAATGCATTTTGGGAGAGACAGCGCTAATCTAATCTGACTAACCTTAATTTTCTTTGTGCTCTTCAGCTCCTGGTTCATGTTCCTCGAGACCCTAGGTGCTCTTCATGTCCATTGCCCTAGTGAGATTATGTCCTCATAATTTGTGCAAGTGGTCAAGGAGCTACAGCCAGAAAAAGACACTGCCACTCTCACCTGCCTGTACTCACCTGCCTCCATGACCGCTGGCCGCTTCTATATCCTCTCCAAGCCAGTGAAACAAAGTAAGAGGGCCACATTTTTATTTATCTACAACTCAACTACTCCAGTGGATCCAAATACAGGTAGTCCTCGACTTACGACAGAGATCCGTTCCTACGCGGCGGCGTAAACCGAATTTCGACGTAAGTCGGAACATACGTCCAAACTGCATCTTATACGTACAGTACTGTATTTTACCAAGCACTTAGTCTATCCTAACACAGTACCTTACATAATTAATTTCACCGAGAGCAAGAGGGAACAGAGACATATATGGCTCTGAGGGGGAGGGACCAGAAACGTGTCTCTGTTCAAAATTTTCCTAAGTTCCAGCGTGTTCCAGAAATTACATATTGCACCTTTAATGATGTAAAGGATATATAGGAGGTCAATATTAAACTGACACACTTTATATATCTTAATTACTTATTCAGATTGAATAGTAATTTCACGGATTATTTTCTTTTTCAGTTTACCCAATATTTCTGTGATCTTTATGATGGATAAATAAATAAAGCCATTAGGTGACAGGGATGTTGATTTTAGTTTGGTATGCCAGGAGACACTACCATTTATTTAAAATAAATCAACTAAAATTAACACCATTACACTTGATTGATAGATTTTCACTTTCTTGCACTTTAACACGTCAGCACATTTAAATTGCAACACAACAGACATAAATACAGTTGTCAATATACTTAGTCTGTGCTTTAGCTTAAAATAGTTACCAGCTTAGAATGGAGATAGAGATTTAATGAGGAATAGGGAGAGGTTAAGAGAGGAAGTTATTTATCTTGAGTTTAACCAGATGACACTTTCCATCCGACTTCTGCTAAATCCAGGTACGTTTGTAAACGCTGGCTCATTACCTTTAAGACGATTAGTCTGATAAAGAGATGGCACCAGCCTTTCAGGCGTACAGAATCGTTGCAGGTCCAGCACGTCCGAACCGGTTCTCGTTTACGTTTCAACGTCTCCTGGGATCCGCGTCGATCATCAGAAAATGGTGTCAGCTCCTGGTTGACTTCAAGATAACTTATTCCAGAAAGGAATAATCAAAGTTCTGAGCTTACGCTCGGTTCGAAGTGGACTGATAACGAGCATGTTATTAGTCTGTAACTGAATGACGTGTCCTTAGCGTGTGACTGACGTTCATTCAGCTCTTTGGGACAACCTCATGTCTTGAAGTTCCCAGCAAAACTGAACGTTCACCGAAGCAAACGTTTTTTTCTAAAAGTGTTGAGACCAGAAAACCGTCTTCTGATTGGTCAGAAGGGAAGAGAGGAGAAACAGAGACACGTCAAAGGGTTCACTTTAACGTTATCAGAATTCAAGGTGAGAGTCAGAGCAGAGTGAAAATGTTTAGGAGAAGACAGAGAGTACTGGAGTCATTCTCATGAAAACAACAGATTAACTGTCTTCTTCGTTTCTAAACAAAACGGCCGGGTCTCTTTGACCCGAGCCTTCAACTTTCACACAGCAGTGGACACCATGTTAGTGCAGAAGTGACACAGTTTCACTTTACAGAATAACACAGCATAATAGCATATGTGACCATAAGACATATTGTAAATTACAACATTGCTCATGAATAAACACAGGTGATGCTCTGATTATATTTGTATTAGAACAAAATCAAAGATAGAAATAGTCTCTTTTGGTGACTATGTTCTCAGATTACAACTAATAAAATAAATTGTGTTAAAAGTCTGGTTACTGAAAGGTCAGCAAAGGTCATCACTGGAACAGTTCAAAACCCATCAGTTTTGACCCTGGGTAGGTCCACTACAATGACATTTAACTCTGCATGTCATCCCTGAAATACTGACGCACAGAATCACAAGTCCAAGTGTGAACTGTGTCACAGAGTAAACACAATAAAAACATGTTCCGTATTATCTGCAGCATTGGTCATTAAAATGGCTCAACACTACAGTATTAATGTAGCTATTACAAAAAATATACATACAGGCACACTTAATGATATTGTCCATTGCATTAGCTAATACACTTTTACTTTAATACTTTAGCTATTTTTAAAAGCAAGTACTTATTTACTTTTACTTAAGTAAAAACATTAATATGGTACTTCTACTTTTACTAGAGTACATTTTTGTCTGTTTATTTACTTAAGTACAGTGTTTGAGTACTTTCTCCACCACTGATTGTGGTGAAAGTAAACCAGTTCTGACTGAAACTCTGAGCTGCTTCAGGATCTCAGCAGGAGAGGTGCAGTCTGCACTCTGGCCCGAGACGACCTGATATAAGCCCCTCTCCTCTCCCCTCCCTGCTGCATGCTGCACTCCACTCGGGACAGCATCCCTCCTGTCTCCAGCTGTTGGCCAGACTCCACGCGCTGCTGCAGGTCTGCTGCAGCGCAGCGCATGCACCGAGCAAAGCTGGAGAGAAGTGCCGAGGAGCAAAGCAGGAGAGGCTGAAGCACGAGCGGGATTTACACCCTCCACCTTCCTGTGGTCTGAACATGTCTTTGAGGAGTAAAACACTCGCTGGGATTGTTGCGTTGATCTCCTCCGTGCTGCTCGGCTCCTGTGGGACAGATGGAGAAGGTGAGGAGATCTGTGCGCATTTGGTGCTGTCCGAGCAGAGGGGTTCTTTGTTAGGGGGAGCTTTGTAATCCAAATGTACTTAGGCTGCTTTAAGAGTCTTCACTAACAGCAATGGTTTATTTATGATTCACAAGTTTTAGGTAAATAAGACCAAAAAAAGTGACATTAGTTTTTTTCCATCCTTTGAGAAAAACTATAATTGAAAATTTTGTTTGTTTTCATTGTTGTCAGTAAAGTCTGAGAGGATTCTATCAATCACATTGAAGAATAAATATAAATGTGAAGGCTTTAAAAATTAAAGATAAATTGCGGTAAAAGCATACATCGATTAGCCGTTCCAAAGTTGTACCAAGGTCAAGACAAAAAGTTGAGATGTCAAAACCACTTCATATTTTAGTGGGTCAAATGTGTTTTAACATAGAAAACACTTTTGTCCCTCATGCTTAAAGGACAAATGGTAACTGTATTTTCTGATTATAAGAAAAAAAAAGTGATACATTGTTTTAAAATTCTGTGAAATAAAAAAAAAAATCAGCTTTTTCTCAAAGTTATAATCTCATGCTAAGCCATGCTTAATTAAAAAAAAAGTTTCAACTTTGGTCTTAAAAGTTTACTGATATAATTCTAGCTCTTGTACCTCAATAGAATACAGTCTGAAACAGGTAAGCAAGTCCTCGTGGCTCAATGAGACTAGCCTATAAAGGTTGAAGGAAAAAAATTGAAGTGGAAAATTTCAACCTTTTGACATTTAACATTTTATTTTGTACAACATCATGACGGGGGCTTCAACAACAGCAAACAGCCAAGTTTGCTAATGGTTTCTTTCTTGTTATAACAGTTGATTTGACCACCGTGAGGACTTACATTTGAAAGATGTACTCTGTGGACTGTAGAATGTCTGTTTTAAAAGAAATTATATCCTTCAGCTTGCCTTTTTACATTACCTTTTTTTAAACGTTTGATGTTT
Organism: Garcialebias charrua; assembly: GCA_038048925.1. NCBI lineage: Eukaryota > Metazoa > Chordata > Actinopteri > Cyprinodontiformes > Rivulidae > Garcialebias > Garcialebias charrua. The sequence goes on from JBBPBX010014907.1 coordinate 49,975, forward strand.
TCTGGAAAGCAAAGATGAGAGGGAGATACTGTCTGTCAGGAGAGATGTTGGAAAGATTCACCGAGGGAAGATGCTTTTGCTTCTCTTGCTCCAGTTTTACACTCAAACAACGTTCCAGAAAAATATTGGAAAAGTAGGTTCTTGAGTGAGGGGATGGTTTAAAAAGAAACCTTTGAAAATAACTTATTTAATCATTGCTGGAACTGATTTGTTAGATCCCCAATTCCCTGCTGTTATTGAGCCTGAGAGCCAGA
>JBBPBX010014908.1:8102-35072 GCA_038048925.1 Garcialebias charrua
ATAAAAAGTAGCGTAAATGTAAACTGTAGTAATAAATGTAAACAGTAGTAATAAATGTAAACAGTAGTAATAATGTAATCAGTAAATGTAAACAGTAGTATGACTATAGGCAGTAATGTAATACAAACATTAGTGCAAATATGAGAAGTAGTGCAAACTGAATGAGCACATGACCGTGTGTTGAGCTGTGAACAAGGAGAGTACAGTACTGGATAACTGGGGCTGGAAGCAATCAGTTGATCTGCCAATGTGGTGGAGAAAGCAGGAAGTACATATACACCCAGAAACAGGTGGAAACCATCAGCAGCAGTCAGAGAGAGAGAGGTGTGGCATGTAAAGAGGCTGGCAGAAGCAGCAGAGGAAAAACCCCAAGAGAGCAGAGAAGAAACGTCAAACAGTGAACAGAGTGTAAGCTGTGACATCAGACCGATACAGTAACTAGTTACCATGTGTTTGTAACTAACGTTTGACTGATAAAGTAACTTGTTAACAAGTGACATTACAGCGATTTTCAGTTTGATTTCGTGATTTTTCACAGTGATTATTCTGGTTATTTATTCATGCGTCTAACAGCCTCAGGGTAGAAGCTGTTCCTCAGTCTAGTGGTTCTACATTTAATGCTCCTCAACCTCCTTCCTGAGGGGAGTGGGGCAAAAAGTGTGTGTGCTGGGTGAGTGTGGTCCTTCATGATGCAGGTGGCTCTCTTCCTGCATCTGGAGGTGTAGATGTCTGTGATGGTGGGGAGACTGACTCCAACATCTTCTGTGCAGCCTTCACCACTCTCTGCAGAGCTTTTCTTTCTGCAGCTGTGCAGCCTCCATGCCACACGTTGATGCTGGAGCACAGGATGCTCTCCACTGCACACCTGTAGAAGGAGGTGAGGACTGAGCTTCTCAGACCAGCTCGTTCTCAGCCGTCTGAGGAAGTAGAGTCTCTGATGAACTTTCTTGATCAGGCTGGTGGTGTTGTTGCTCCAGCTGAGGTTATCATTCATGTGTACACCCAAGTACTTTTAGCTGGAGACCACTTCCACCACAGATCCACTTATGTTCAGTGGGGTGAAGGTGTGTTTATTCCTTCTGAAGTCCACAATCATCTCCTTTGTCTTCTTCACATTCATGTGAATTGCACCAGCTCTCCAGGTGTTCCACCTCCTGCCTGTAGCTGGACTCATCATTATTTGTGATGCATCCCACCACAGCTGTATCATCTGCAAACTTTACAATGTGACAGCCTGGATGGTTCTTCAGTGAATAATCGACTAGTTTTTTCTGCTGTCATTTTCAATGTAAACTTCTGATATTCAGGAACTCGTTTGCGTTGTTGCATCGTCCACCATGGTTCATGACAAGAAACAGGTCTGCTTTGACAGCACAATTCTAATGTTCACATTTCACTCTAAGCCCTAACAAACAGTGTGTGCGTGTGTGTCCACGCCAGCTGTGCAGGTAGAAACACACTCCGATCCTCAGCTCACACAAATTACATTTAAATATTTACAAGCCTGAAGGTAGAAAGTTTCCACAGAGTTTGTACATAACACACACACACACATGGACACACAATTTTATGTTGTACAAATGAACAATGTTGAGGGTTATTGCAAATGAGTTGAATAAAGTTTGATATAATGGTATATAAACACTGTAGGACAGTCAAAGTTCATGCTCAGAATCAGAACAAGCGCTCAATACAAAAACAACTGGACTTTATTTGCGCTTGTTCTGATTTTGTCATGTCCTGGACGACTGAGAATCTTCACCAGCATACTTCATGATCAGAAGAAATCCAACAATGTTCAGTCAGGTCATTTGGACAGTTCCTTTTTTTTTTTTTCGAGAGAGAGACATTTCGCCCTCCATCCGAAGGGCTTCATCAATCTATGAAGTCACATACAAACTGTTTTCCCCACCAAACAGTACACAGTGGACCAACCAGTTTGCTGGTGATGAGACGGTTTCTGGGGGCTGTTCTCTCCCCGTCGACTCCTCAGTGGGACAGTGGTCATTTTTTTGCCACACTACTTTTCAACCACCAAAAACCTAAATAGGCATTCATTTGTAAAACAACAAAACATGAAAATACTCAGAAACGTGTTACAAAGTAATTTAGTGCCATTCCCCTGATAACAGTGATTGTGCTCTTTTAGATGAATGGGTAGGCCCTATTTATGTTTCAAATATTTACTTAAAAAACAAAACAAGGAATACTGTACATTTATTGTATTTCAGGATTTAAGATTGTTCTTATATTTAGAGCCTTGCATAAAATATTTAGTAATCCATTTATCTTGTTTCATTTGAAGCTTTTTTGAATATTCAGTCAATTTATATATTAGTTCCTGCTTGACTGTGTACACTGTTGAGCTTTTAATTTTGCATGAACTGTTGTGGACGTCTCTGCAAAGTTGCTTGGGTAACTGGAGATACATATCCTCCCTGTGTGGATTAATAATTCAGAAACTGACTAAACTTTCAGATGCTGGTAGAGTTTCTTACAGATGCTCTTGCACCAACAGTAGGTGTTCCCTGGTTGATAAAAAAAAATGTCCAAAAGACGATGGGTGGAATTCAAGATCTGCCAGACCATAAGCTGTTCAGCGCCCGTCAGCCGAAGACGGAGAGCATCTTCTCCTGCTCACGCTGCTGCTGCTACTGGTATGTTTGTAAAACTGGGATTAAAAAAGCTGAATAAATAGGTTATGCAGTTGTTGTATTAGCAAAGGGTATACCTGTAGGCTCTTTGAAAGTCAAAAAGATTTTCATCTTTCAACACTGGGTGTAAAATTTAGAACTAAAGTTGAGTTTTTCTTCAAATTTGGTTGTTAAAAACAAAACGAAAAAGTTAAGTAATAAAAAAATACTAATGTTTTAGAGAAATATATAATTTTCACATAGAGTTTCTAAGCATTGCTCTAGCTGCATAACGTTTTTTTTAAGTTAAAAACAAATATATGTAAGTACTTCAATTATTTCCAAGGAGATATGACCATATTACTAAAGTAAAAAGTAATTAAGAGGCATATAAATAAATTACTCATTACACAATCAGTCCAAATAAAAGTCAAACGGATCTCTCTTTTTTAAAAGAACAATCAATTCAAGTGATATTAATCGCTTAGCACTTAACTGCGAAAACACTGAGCATCTTTCTTTTAATCTCATCATTCTTCTTTGAACCCGATGCTGGTCTAGCATTCAACCTGCAATCATAATCACCCAAAACATCTGAAATTATTCCTCTTTATGGATGAATGTGGCACTTTAGAACAGCCAAAACATCCAACTAGCTAAAAGTTCAAACTCTGGGCCATTCATTGGCAGGAATCTTTTTTTAAAAGAGAATTATAGAAACTCGGCGGGACAGCTTTGGCAGCCTCTCCTCTTGTTACCAGAGCAACTGGACCAACTAAACAGAATTCAGACTGCAGGTTTTCCTTGCAAATTTACAAGATTATAGATTTTAAATAAGTCTATGCAATTAATTAACGTCACTTTTGGCAGCTGGCATAACTGTACATTGATAAGTGAAATGTCTGTGCTGTTAATATGTTTATTACACCCAAAACCAATAAAAATTACAAAAGGGAAAATCAGAATCCATGTGGCCCATTTAGATTTCATACTGATTGATCTCTATAATCCACAGGGTTGGACTGGCACCAGCATTCATGCACTGCCAACTGAGCACATTTTATTGCCATTTCAATTTACCTGGTGTTTTACACCCAAATAAAATAGGTATCCAATAAATAGAGATACAGTATTGTTCTAAATCTAATGACCCAACAAGATGTGAGCTTTTTATAATGAATTTGATTTAATTAAAAATCAGTTAACTAACATTTTTTAGGCCATGATGTATAATTAAAAAAAAATCTGCATACAGCTTTAATCTTGTTGTGCTTTATTTAACTGAATTTCAGAAATATAAAACAGAACATGATTCTAAAATGCACAAACTTTTGAAACCACTCTGGTCGTATATTAAATACTTTTTTATAATCTCCCATAAGTTCCAACTTAAGTCTTGATTTGACTGTTAATACGCATTGTTTTTATTCTGTGCATAAATAATGAATTTATTTAATTAGATCTGAAGTCGTAATTTTAAGGAAAATAGATTTTTAAGCAGATTACTATTTTGCTATTTTAGTGTTAATTTGAATCTTTCCATTTCACCAAATTGTAAAATGTGCAGAAAGGAAGAAAGTCTAGATAGTGTCTACATTTCCATCTGAATTAAGTGGCAGTGACAATGAAAGGAATCCAGAACAAAAAAGAGGTAGAAAATTAAATAAAGTACAGTACAAGGATAGTGTTATGGGAAAATAATAATAATACTGTAATTCGGATGTGCTTTCTGAATTAGCTTAAAGAAAGGTAACAATTACATTTACAACTGTGATGAGAGACAAATACAACGCATGACGATTATTTGCTTTCTTTATGGGAGAATGTAAATTGAAAACGTAGAGAGGGAAAAGCCATTACATTTCTATATTACTTATGGAAAATGTGGTTTGGGCACATTAAAACTGCTATATGTAACTTTTCTAACAATATATTTTTAACGTATTTCTTCACTCTGTCACTAGATTGATGTTAGAGAGGTAATCTCTGAAAAAAACTAAAAAAAAATATTGTCCCCTTGCTTCTCCAGGTGGTAAATAAGCATTTCTAAAAAGAAAAAGTGACCCGCCATTTTCCAGCCAATAAAAACAAAGTTTGTAACCAGCCAATAAAAACCGAGCTTGAATTTGAATCAGCCAATAAAAACAGAGCTTGAATTTGAATTTCAACAGACCACAAGGGGGCAGAGCCATATATGGCTCTGAGGGGGAGGGATCAGAATGCTTTGCTTGTTGAAATTTTTTCTAAGTGCTGATGTTCTACAGAAACTGCAAACTTCATCTTTAACTAGGTGAGTTCAAGGAAGTAGGAAAGGGTAACACTAAAGAAAAATAGAAGGAGATACTGTATTTGACAGATGTAAAATGTCCAATAAGGTTTTGGCATTGAAAATATAGTTACTTCAAGAGTTTTTGCACTCTCAACGTATGTCTATGCTGCCTATCCAAAATAATGTGCCCAAAGAAGAGTTGGAGGAGTTAAACCACACGTCGGTACATCAGGGACTGTTTTAAAATATGTCACAAATAATATAATTTAGAGTCCCCCTATAAGTTAAAATGTATGTGAAGCAAATATTGCACTGTTTCATAATCTTTTATGAATGCAAGGGTTAAGTAAAATTATTAAATGCATAATAAAACTGCAGAATTTTGCGTTATAAACCAAAAGTTAACATTTTCGACAGCAAGTGAAGCAGTCGCCCGTTAACGGTCAGTGGGCGTGGCTTTGAATGCACCTACTCGACGTCATCACTGTTGGGTCTCATGTTTACGTGGAAAACATGGCGGCGGACTACAATCAAGGAGATAGCTAGTGAATTCGAGCCGAGCCGTGCGACACAGACTGTTTTAGCTTTGAGGATTTTTGTCGGCGGTGTTTCGTATGAAGACGTTTCCGTCTTGTTTCAGCCACGGACGCAGCCGGAATGGAAGACGAGGAGAGGCTGAAGAAGCTCGAGGCCGGCAAAGCTAAGGTATTGATTTTAACATTGCTCCCACTGCTTTAAAGTTGTAACCATTTGTTTTTGGGGAGATTGTATTTTTTTTCCCCTGTGGGTATGTCAGTCAGCTGTTTTAGCCCCCCTCCCTCCTGTCTCCCCTACATCACCCTTCTGCTCTCAGCTGTCATGCGCCCTGCTCCTGACAGCTGAGGAGGGTTAGCATTTCTGCTAACGCCTTTGTCATGCTGCATTTCTGACATTTCTCCTGAAAGCTTTATTACATTTCCTGAACTGCAGTGTAAGAGTATACAGGCAATGCTAGCTCAAGCACCAAAAAGTCGAGCCTTACGTCGTTATTTAAGGTTCTGAAAGCCACCTGACAGACAAGCTGGTGTAACAGGATTTACAAGGCATGTCCTCACACTAGCTAGAAAAGGCACTGCTTCACGTGCCAAACTTGTTTCATGGGCTTTGACAGCAATACCAATGACAGATATGACAATGCTCATCTGTACAGCAGCTAATTTGAATAAAAATGGGGTAGTTTGTAAAACTGTTAATTTATCACATTCCCTGTCACTGGAATAAGCAGCAAAGCAGCTCCTGTTGCAACTGTGTTGTAGATTTCTACTCCTAAACTAATCTCCTGCATCACTTCTGTCAATAAAAGTCCAGCAAAGCTCAATCTGACACTCCTCAGAGCAGTGTAGGACAGGTAAATCTGTTCATATCAGCTTTATAATTAGGTACATCTCTACTACACAGACAATAATATTGATAACAATAATACTACACCCTGAAAACAGCATGCATCATAGGTGTGTCAGCATGAAAATGGAAGTACAGTAATCGTTTCAAAACTGTGCCACAGCCTTGTTGTTTTTAGGTAGTTTTGATAGTCAAGTTGTGTGACCACAAAGTTTTTGTCATTGTAGCGCGGAGCTGATTTGTTAGCGAGTGATTCTCATGACATTTACACAAAACTTAAGAGGAAAATACAGAATCAAATGGAAACGTATCAAATAGATGAAACAGAGGGCTATCGTTAAAATATTCCCATCTTAATGGTGCAGAGTAAAACATGAATATTTTTTTTGTCATTGCAGAATTTATTGTGGATTCAGTCCTCTTGCTTTTAAAGTTAGATTGCAGAGACCTTAAAATTGTGACCTTGGGTTAGGTATGACTCTGGTATTTTGACTTTAAAGAACCCTCGTTGGCTTGTAAGATACACAAGGCTGTCGCCATGTCCTCACATGCAGTGCGGTAAATAAATCCAGGGCATGGTTATTTTTTGATAAGTCCGATGAGACCTTGCAAGTTTGGACTGAATCTGAGCTGATAAATTTGAAGGCAATGCTTTTGCAAACTCATTATGACAATAATATTTAAGCAAGTTTTGCATATAACATGAGACTGCCCAATCTTTTGTCAAAATATATATTTCATTCATGTGGTATTAATGAGAAAGTGTTCTTTTCCTTAAAAGCAAAAAAACAAAAACGGAAGCAAAATGCCGTGACGCTGAACGAGGTGAGTCCAGTGAACGACAGGGTTTTTGTTTATGTCGGAGTGAAGAGTAAACTGTCAGTCATCTATTATGCGGCACCAGACAAGTGTTTGGAGTCACACCAGACATAAAGCAGAGTGAAAGTCGTGGGCTGATGTTGCCTGACTATTGTTTGAAGCCACGAGCAGCCGATGTATCGTAGCCTTTTATGTTTGCCTTCAAAATTGAGCATATTTGACAAGCAAGTTGCTGTCAACAATGAATTCATTTGTTTCCGTTCTTGCTTGGATTTTAATTTATTTAAGACTTCGCTCAAGATTTTTTGTAAGATTTTCTGTTACTGTAAAAGAAACAGTCAGTTGTGGCCCCTTTTCCATTCACCACAGAGGATCTGTGATTTGATATTTTAGTTTCACGAAGCTTACAGATTGAATAAACTTTCATCTTTTTTTTTTTTTTACTAGTGCCTTTTTTCTTTTTATGTCTATAGATCCAAAATGATTTGGCCAAACATCAGTAGTTAATGGTTCTGCTAAAAAAACAGCTGGAAATGTAAAATAGCAATAAAGTAAGCTTTGTTGGGGTTCAGATGGCCTAAAATGTCAGTATCCCTGTCAGGTGCTCCTGCAGGTTTTGAGGCCAGGTGATCTTCTTAACTTGAATAGTTAATCACTCAGTTGAAGGAGCTGTGTATTCTTCTGTGTGATGAACAACCTGGAACAGATTACACAGCTCATTAATTGGCTTAATTGACCCTGAAGGGTTTTCTTTTCAGGCTACTGTAGTTACTGCATGCTGCATAATCGCAAAAATTAACGTCCTTGACCTTGCAGGTGACCAACTTGGACAGTGCGCAAGTCTCGAAACTTGGATGACTGAGTTTATTTTTTTCCAAACAAGTGTTTTCGTTTGACGCGTCTTTTGGTAAACACTTTAAAGGAAAACTGAAAGGGAAACAATTAATTTTAAATTGATGTTACATTTGCACACTACAGAATACATAGTGATGCATTCATAGCATACCATTCATGAAACTCTGGATTTAACTGTAAAAAAAAACTTCCTTTTTAGGTTTGATAAACTAATTTAAACGTGTTATGTATGAGTTAATTTTTTATTATTTTTTGTTTGTTTTGTCAACAAAAATATTATGCAACAATTTCAGCAAGCAAACAAGGATGTGATGGGCAAACTTGATAAAAATATTTATCATTTTTAATTTTAAAAAAAGCAGTTTTTACATAAAATATATATCATTTAACAACCAAGTATTCTCCTTTTCTTGAACACACCTATTTTATTTAGTAAAGTCCACATTAAAATAAAAGTGTTAATGAAGTTATTCTATATTTTCAATGTATATTTAAAGTCAACAAAATTAGCTGAATGAACATTGCTCAAGAATGGCAACTCCATAACTTATTTTGATTTACCAGTACATTAAATTGTTTTCACTCTTATGAGAAAGCTGTTGTTCAGTTAAAATACAGCACTCCGATTAATCTACAGTGCTCAGTTTGAGATAAAATTAGTAAAGTAATATATTTAGGACTTATTTTTTCAAACCAGTTTAATGAAGTGTTTGTTTTCCTCCTTTCTCTTCTGGTGAAGCTGGACTGGTGCTCTGCATGGATCTCTGGTTTGGCTCATTTTAACTTCAGCTTTATTCAAAAACATTGCTGTCTGCTTCTAGGACAATGAGGGTCTCTGTGATCACAGATTTGTGCTGGATTAAACACCTCTGTCACACTTGGGTGCATGACTTTGATTCTTCTCTAAATTTCTGCAGAACCGTACTTATCTGTTATCTGTTTTCCTCTGGCTGTGCTTGCTTTTGCAAGACACTGCAGATCTTTGTGGTGTGTTTAAGGGCAGCTTTTTTGTTTTTTAGCGTAGATTTTTGTTCATAAGAACCCATTTAGATAGATACATTATTGCTTTTTGTCTAGAAGAGTGTTTTGTGAATTTTGTCTTGGCTAGTTGCAAGAAATTCTCATATTCTGTCATTATAATGTTCACAACCCTATGAGCAGGCTGTGAAAATTTTAATGGAGTTGGGGTGCATCTGATAGCCAGCTTTCTATACTGTATTTGTATTTTTGCATTCAGTTGTCTGATTTTTTTTGTAATCCTTTTTGTATTGATATTGAGCAAACTGATATTACAATATCAATATTTTTATTATACAGTGCAGCTTGTAAGCAGAAACTGAGATTTATTCTACTTTGTAAAATTAGGCTTCCTTTTTAAACCAGTTTACGCTGTGTTAAATAACTTATCAAAGCTGTTGTTTAGAAGAATTTTGTAATACAGTAGTTTGAGGACGTTTATTTTGAACCCATATAGCATAAATACATTTAAAGCGTCTGGGGAGAGCATGCTTTTGGAATGACTTTAAAGTGACCTATAGCTCCTCACACATCAAACAATTGAAATTACTCTAAAATGGACACAGAAAGGACCAAAGTAATGTCTGTATTTATCTGCTCTATTAGTTTTGGTAGCCATAAGGTAACCTGCTGACCTGGTGAGGAGTCAGATGTGGCTGTGGTAGCTTTTGTTGTTACCTTCGCTGTTAGAACATGTGCGAAGAAGATTCTTAGACCCCCTGGTGTTTATTAAGAAAATGCTGCTGATGCTCTCATCAGCAGATGATGTAAGGATTTTGCACTGCAAGAATCTCTTCCCGTCTTTAATGCTCAAGGTTTTTTTTGCAGTGTATGCCACAAGAATATGCTAAGACAGCACCACTGATTGAATTTAAGCTTATTAGAAAATGCAATACTTTTTAAACTATAATCCTCCCTTTCTTGGTTTCTTTTTTTAGTTTGAAATCCAATTTTGTTTGCTGAAAATTATCATTTGAATATAAATTGTTGGTTGGTATGTAAACCAATAGCTGTAGTTGGGACATACAAATGCATTTTCATATAAAATGACCACAGTGAAATGCATTTCTTTGACTAGCTCAACAAACTGAATGTTTTGTAATCTGAAGCCTTTTTGAGGCTCTTCAGGCTTCATCAATAATGCAACAAGCATGAGTGCTATTTTAGGTAATCAATACATCAATGTATGCAATCTCAAGCTAGAAAGATATTATCTGGGTTAAGTTGGAGGATCGCATCTTCCAAAAAGGATCAGAGCACATTTGATTAATTTTTTTTCATGGTGGTGGTGATCAGCCACTATTGGAGGCCGATATGCAAAAAAAAAAAAAAAAAAAACCTGCACAAATGCCTGTGTAGATGCTATCAGACAGCAGATGGTGATACACCTACATAGTTTCTGTTTACCCAGATGGTGATGTGGTTATGCAGGCTTCATTTCTCCATATGCTCAGCCAATGGCCCACTCTGCCCTGCCAAATAGGGCAGCTTGCAATGATAAGCAGCTCAGCAAAAAGGCAAAACTCTGGGTGATTCCTCCGAGCAGGCCCGCTGCTGCTCATGTCTGATTCTGAGTCCAAATAAAAGCTTTTGACTGTTGGCATTGTGGCTGGTAAAATGCCTGTCCTGTAAGATTGTCACTAGTACTTCTTTTTCTTTCTGTGGTTTGAGATGTACATGAGGCTCCTCTTGACATACAGATACATGTATGGTTATGTTTGGAAAAAGCCGGGGTCATGTGAGGAGGTGCGGAGGCTCAGATGAAGAGCTTTTAAGCTGTGAATTGTAGGTGGGAACGTGACCACCTACTCTGCTTTGTCGTGACGGTTTTAAATTTTTTATTTATTAATTTTTTTACTGTTGCACCAAAGACTGCATAAATGTTTTGGTAATTTAAGTTGGTGTATGACTTGGGTTTGCCAGGTTGTCTATGTACGGTAATCTGACACTAGACCATTTTCTATGAACCCGAGGGATGGTTGAATGTAAAAATACTAGTAGATCAGCAGTTTCTGAAATCCTCAGCCCGTCAAGTGCTAACCATGCCATATTCCAAGTTTTAAGTACCGTACTCTTTCTTTCTTTTGATTCTCTATTTTCAACAAGTCATTTTCACCATGTTCAGACAAACAGACTGTGTTGCTGCTGTATGTTTGGCTGATTAGATACATTTGTGTTAACAAGTGCTTGAACATGTGTATCTAACAAATGGCAGGTGGGTGTATTTATTAGGGATGGGGCAGATCCGATCCAGTATCGGTATCGGTATCCGATACCAGCATAATTTAAGTATCGGATATCGGATCCAACCTGCCGATATTTCCGATCCAGCTTCAAAGAGCACTTGTGTTCCATCATATTCTGTGACTGCCGTCTTAACATTATGTGAGTTAAAACCAATGAAGACACTCACAACAGGAAACTCACAAACTTTAACAGTATAGTCTTTATAGTATAGAAAACATTCCAAAATACACATAACTTTATAGTCTCAGTACAAATATTTCATTATACAGATTCACATACCTGAACAGTATCGGATCGGAAAAGTATCGGTATCGGTCGATACCCAGTTCTTAAGTATCGGTATCGGATCGGAAGTGAGAAATGTGGATCGGTGCATCCCTGGTATTTATTCACGAGATGCAAAGAGACATTTCACAGAATAACCAGAGGAGTCTAAACTGACCATGGGGGTCAGACTGTCATTTTTTGGATAAACAAATGGATCAAATATTCCAAGCCATGGTCCAGTTCTGAGATAGTTTCAAAACTTTGTCACACAACTTCAGAACATTTCAGAAAGTGAAATGGTGATAGTGCTGGATTTGTTCCTCATGTGTTCAACGTTTCTGAAAAAAGATTAAATTTTGTGGATGAAATGCAGCCAGTAACTGTGCTGTCTTCTGCATGATATCTCCTTCGTTCCTGTTCCATTCTCTAGTTGATTGCATGTGTGTGCAATGGTACACAAAGCATACCTGAATTTGGTTTTAAGATTGTGTTGGGAAGCTTATGTGTCCCTTACTGTGTGGGGCATACAGGAAGAAATGTCCATCCTTCTACATACCAAGACTATTATTTTTTGTTTTCTATAAAGATCATTATTACTGGAAACCCTGTTTGGATGTAAATGTGAAAGAGTGGATGAGAAACATATTACCAGTGGAGTGTGTTTTGCACATTCACTAATAGTGGAATAACATTTTCGTTTAGCGGATTAGCGTTTCTACTAACTTTGGATATGTTTAGCAGAATTAGCTTCCACTAAATTAGGTTTTATCAACTTTGCCTAACAAAATTCACAAACTTGTTCCAGTCCATTGTGTGCGTGTTTCAAAGGCTGTTTGGCACGCTATTGACTTAATATATGTACATGCGACAAGAAATTCAACTGGAACGAGACGAAGACATGTGACGCAAATTGAGTGACAGTTGTCTAAGCGGTTAGCCATTTAGCACTGGCTTCCGCAAAAAAAAATTTAAAACCTGTTTGGCTTTAGAGAAACTAATAGTTTAGTTAGTGGAATATGGGTTGGCGAAGCTAACTTTTTGGTTAGCTGTGCCCACCACTGCATATTGCAAAACATTTTATTGAACCTGGATGAGGTTTAAAGTGTCATTAGCTACCCATTTACTCTGATTATAGTCACTTTCTACAGAAAGACAGATAAATCACTTTAGACCGTAGCAATTCTTGTGGCTTAAAATAGCCTTAAACTCCTCCAAGACCTGAAAAGGTAAACACAATCTAAATTAAATTGCCATAAGGTAGAAGGTTTTTCCCAATCATCTGTTGACACGGTCAATTTTAATTGGATTTAGCTACGTTTAACCATCTGGCCCCTGAAGAAACACACAAAAGCACTTGTGGAACACCTGTCTGTTAAGGTGCGCAATCATCTTGGATGTCTGTCCTATGGTACAGGGACATTTAGCAGACAGGAGATGGGCATTAGTATGGTATCCTTGGCAACAGCATACAGTATCTAAAAACGGCCTGCAGCAGACGGTCCATGCAGCCACCTGTGGCCCTTCTGTCAGCACCGCTCAGGTGACTCTCCTGCTAATTTGTTGATGTCCAGGTATAATGGCTGCCGGGTTGCCGGGTGTACTAACTTTACAGGCTGTTAAATGATCGTTTCCATGATGATGATCAAGTACAGTAGAAGGTAGCTCATTTAAAAAAAAGCTGGAGTATAAAACGGAGTGCGGAAACAGAAATAATCAGTATAGTAAAGTATGCACTCTTTATATGACAAGTGTGGTTGTATCAGAGATAATGTGTGCTTTGATTACTTGATCAATTAGTTACAATACACCAATTGCAAATTTTAAATATAGTTCATGAGTCATTTGCAGGAGACTTTTAGTCTTAAACCTAACTGATCTCTATTTCTGACATATAAATTATGTTCTGGTTGAAATCAAACTTCATTTTTGTTTGTATTCAGGGAAAGATGATAACCGAACAATCATTGTGGTGGACCGAGGAAAGCTTTTCATTGGCAGATATCAATGTTCAGAGATCAGTAACCATTGCATGATCGTTTATTCAAATGTAACAGTTTAACACTCATACACATCGATCTGCTAGATTATGAACAAAACAAAAATGGTGATTACCGGTAGTTGTGATTTAGCTCATTCTTACTTAGGCTGCTTTTATTGAAGGCTTGTTAAGAATTCAGTTGGAAGTGTATACCACATGTTCCTCTCAAATTAACATTTTATACGCAATAAATAAAATGTGTAAAGGTCCCCATGTATAAATTGTAAGCCTTGCTATTCTCACAAGTAAATGCATAATTTTCCTTTTAATCGTTAGCACAAATTTGGGGGCTCTCATTGCACTGAAAAAGAAGCATGATGTCAAGTGTAACAACACTTTGCTGATGTGTCTATCTTTTAAATCATCTTATGCTAAGGTGTGGCCAGTTTGAATATCTATAAAAGAAGGCAAACATAGTTTTAATTGATTAATGTAATTAATAAATCCATCAATCAGCCCACCACTAATCACAGCACAGTGCTATTGGATGGAGTAAAAAGAAGCCAAATCTGAAGCAAAAGAAGCTCTTTTTTTTTTTTTTCATTCAACCTTTATTTATACAGGCTAGCCTCGTTGAGTCACGGGGACTCATTTACAAGAGGGACCTGTCTCACTCACACCAAACAACCATCCACTCTCACACTCACACCTAGGGTCAATTTAGAGTCACCAATCAGCCTAACAAGCATGTTTTTTGGTCTGTGGGAGGAAACCGGAGTACCCGGAGGAAACCCACGCATGCACGGGGAGAACATGCAAACTCCACCCAGAAAGGCCCCGGACCGGGGCCTTTAACTGAACCAACTGAAGCAGATATCAACTTCTCACAAATGTTCAAATTGGAACAGCTGGCAAAAGACAACATAATTTTTGTAAACGCCGAATATAAAAAAATCTGCCATTTAAAAAAAGCATGACCGTCTGTTTTAACAGTTAATAGACACTGTAAATTGAAAAGCAATCCCTTTAGTCAGGATTAGCACCTGTCACAGTAAGAAGCAGGTGTTGGGTCTTATGCCTACAGGGAGGGACAACTCATTCCTAACGGGCACAACTCCTATTTGGGGCATAAAATGTTTCGCTTGACTATCACTAAGCTGTGTCATTTCAGAGTAAGTATCAGTTGTTTCTTCTTTGATAGCAATTTTAAGAGGGATCCTGCATAAGGTTTGAAGGAGATGAATCTTGACTAATGGGTCACACACAAAAAAGCATCTGAATGGGTTCTGCAGTTGGAAAACTAGAAGCTACCGGACTGAGTGTTCCTGTAAGATCATTTTAAACGTTCACTTTTATTTGCAGAAAGTGTATTCTTTTAGGCTTAGCTGTAACACTGCCTGTTAAACATCTTCTCTCTCCAGCTTGCCGAGTACCGCCAGAGAAAAGCTTATGCGGACTCCCAGAAGAAACAGAAAAAGAAGAAGAAAAAGAAGCCGGCTGAGGACTCGGAGGGCGATTCGCAGGAAAGAGTGGAGGTTGAGCCGCCTCGGTCTGTGGGAGGAGAGGAGGTCTCAGGTGGAGGACAAGATGAATCACAAGGAGGAAACGGAGAACCGCCCACCACAGAGTTTACCTTCACCAAGACGCTGAAGAGCGGAGAAACCGTCAGGCATAACCAGACTTATAAGATCGAGGTAAACACATTTGATTCATACATTACTCAATACAGCAACTCATATTTTCTTTATTAGCCTTATCAGGGCCAAATATTATTATGACACTGCCGCACACTATTTATTGAACACTACAGTTCAACTTCCTTAAACGAATGAGATATTTTGACCATATTTTGAAAACGGGCAACAAACACTAAAATTTTCTCTTTGGAAAAGTTGTATTTGAACAAGTCTCCCATGTTAAGTGTCAATAATGTGCATGAACTGATGCAACAAACGTCGTAAAGTAATCTAATACAGTATTTGGTATTCCGTAAAGTAATGCATATTGCCCATTGCCTTTCATAACAGAGTTTTAAACTAAGATCATCTTATGACGAGACGGGACCAAGCAGTAGTGTTTTGGTCAATGTTTGATACCCGTTATAAGTAACTGGTCTGAGTATTAGAAATTAATAACATGTTTTTGTATCAAAAGAAACAGCATGCAGCCTAGAAAGTACACAGATAAGGATTGAAAAAAGCACAACCAGGAAAAGCTAAAATCCTGTTTAAAAAAGAAACTTTTCTTATGCTACATCTAAATTTATTATGCATATCTGTTAGAAGCCCTGATGTTTTCCCAAATAAAAACAAGAACACAAACATACAATACAAAGGTTTGTCCATCTGCAAAACAGTTTTGTGGTTTATTTGTAGAAAATATGCCATTTAGTTTTATTTGTTAATTTCTAACAAAAAGCATTTCATCCACTTGCATTATTTTATAAGACATTCAGTATAATATATACCGGTATATCAATATGCAGACCTGAGGGCTCTTGTACATTTTGTCCCATTGCCTCAATCTCTTTTGCATGACCATGTGCTGCTGCTTTTTTCTCTGAACCCATCATGGACCCGAAAAAAAAAAGTACCTGGTTGTCATGGAGACAGACAATTGCTTTTAAACAGGTTTGGATGTGTCGGTCTGTGTGACCAATTCCTACGGCCTTGCAAAGCATTTCAGAAGACTTAAAGGTTGGCTGAATGTATCATTATGTTTCCTGGTACATAACATTTTTATTTTTTATTTTATTACCTTGAGAGGCCCCTATGTCCACTCTGTTATGAAGCACTTGGGGACAAACGGTAAATTACTGCTCAGTGAATGGGAGCTGCTGAGCATCTCTAACAAAACACACTTACAGTACTTGCTTTTAGTTGCTAAACCATACAGAATAGTTTGTTGCAATTTGTTTGAAGGTAACATTACAATTCCTTTCGTTTCAGTATTCGTCTTGCTAAACTTTTTGTCGTTTATTCAGATTAAATTTGTCATGAGGCCTCAACCTAGGGTGATGCTGCTTGATGAGAATCACAACAGCATCAGAGTTTTTAAAAATGAAAACGATTAATCAAAAATACTTAACGTTAGGGATGCACAATATTGGATTTTTAGCCGATAGTTGATATATTAAAACTTATTTAGCCAATAGCCGATACAATACCAATTTTTCTCCCCTTAGACCTACATAGACTACATAGCTTTCTCTACTGTGGAATTAAAATACTACCGGTACATTATTCTGCATGGTCTGTCAGTTTGGCCTGCCACCAAATGCAGATGCCAAAAAGGGGCCTGAAAATGATCTAACACTTCAACTTGGATTATGTTTAATGTCAAATTTATTCTTGACATTTATTCTCTCCAACACGACAACACTCGACCAGTGCAAATTTGTTAATTTTCACAAATCTAAACTCAACAGCACGTGTGATGTCATAATGTTGTGCTGGCATTTCAGGCATCCTTCTCACTGTGTTGTCATACAAAAACGGCACCTTTCATATCGGTGAGTTATTTTGATGGAATGGCCAATGTCCAATATTTAACTTTATCGCTAATATCGGCCGATACCGATACCATGCGGATAATATCATGCATCCCTACTTAACGTGTTTACTCAGTTATGTCTCTTTTATTTTATTTTTCCCCCTTGTCCTGTTCGGCATTGTGGCACTCAGAATTATTGTCTGAGTGTTGAGGTGATGCCCAACAGATTTACTTTTACAAGCAGAGCATTATGGCAGGCCTTAATGCTCCACTTGATATATAAATAAAACTTTATTAGAATTTGCTTTGTTTGTTTAAGATGTACAAGTAATAGACATGGGGATGAAAAGAGACAAAGAAGAAAACAAAGGTAGAAAAGTGAGAGAAGGGTTAAAAGGGAAAGAAGATATAGGAGTAGAAGAGAGAGAGAGGTATAAAGAGAACACAAATCAACATCATTGAAGTCTGCCTCTAGACCTGTGGAAAGAAAAAAAGACAGAACCGAGAAACCACAACAGCAAAACAACATATACAGTATAATGATACTTATAAAATCATTAGAAAGTATTTTATACGGCACATGGTGATACAAGATGTATTTAGTAGCCACCACAACCCAACTGAGTGTGTATCTGATAAACACCTGAATCTAAACACCTGTGTGGGCATGCTTGTCACTAAAAGATTTCCTCTTAAGAATATTCAATAGTGGATGTGGGGACCCACAGACCCGCCCCCACAGGACACAATGGTAAGACAGGGAGGACTGGGGCCACAGACACAGCGGCCCCCAAGCCCGGAGCCCTGGGAGTCCCCCAACAGGGACAATCGCACCTCCCCAGAGAGAAGAATAGGGAAGCCCCGGGCGACACCCAGCAACCACAATCCAGAGACCCCAAGAGGCTGCAACGACGAGCCCACAGACCCCGTCGGCAACCCGCCCTTCTAGAGTAGATCTGGCCACGGACACCGAGCCCCAAGTCCCGAGGTCATACCACCCCACAACAGAGGCCCGACAGAGCCAGGGCACCCAGGCCCTGGCAGGCAGCCACCAGGGCGGGCCAGCACACACCCGATCACCCAGCCCGATGCCGAGAGCCATCAACGCACTGGCGATAGGGGGGCCCGCCACCGGAAGGGAGCGCAATAGGGAGAAGTAGACCCACCTTAAATGGGGGGCCCAAAGGTACCACCCAAAACCCAACCCGAGACATAAACAGGCCACACAGACTGCCCGACAGAGCCTCTGTCACGCCGTCCATGCGCCCCACCACCCGACAGTGACCACAAGCCAGCCCCAGGCCGGGAGCCAGAGCAGCAGGGAGCAGCAGTTGGGGGAAGCCGGCCCAGCACACCAAGGACTGGCACTCCAAGAGCCCCACACCACAGGCCCGGAGTAGCCCCGGCATGCCACCTATCTCAGTTATGTCTCTAAAGCTGTTTTCACACATATTCTAGAGTCCCAAATGGCTCTGTGCATGATCCAAAGGGCACAAAATTCTTCAACTTTCACTCCAGGCAAATAAGATTTCCAGAAAACAGTGAGACAGTTGATGTTCAGTCAGGTCATCTGGACAGTTTCTTTTTTTTTTCTGAGATGCTTCATCCTTCATCCAAAGGACATCATCAGTCTGAGGAGCCACTGACAAACTGAGTCCCACCACAAACAGCACACTCCCATAGTGGGGGAAAACTGTTTGCTGATGATAAGATGGCCTCTGGGGGTTTTTTCACTATGGGAGTGTGCTGTTTGTGGTGGGACTCAAGTTTGTTGGTGGCTCCTCAGACTGAAGAAGTCCTTTGGATGAAGGATGAAACATCTAAAAAAAATTTTTTTTTAATGGTCCAGATGACCTGACTGAACATTGTTGGATTACCAAGCATGAACTTTGGTGAGTGAGACATTTAATTTACAGATACTACAGTATACTGTATGCAAATATACTATGTCGCTTGTGTGCTTGCAAAAGCATCAGCTTCATTCAATTAGGATTCAAGGTTCTTCATTCATCATATACACCACATGTGGTACATGTGGTGGAACAACATTGTGTACACAGGGTCCCAGTTACATCCAACTAAAGTATTAAAATGTAAAAGAAAAACGGTAATAAGATCTAAGATATGGACTATAAGAAAAACGTTAACTAAAAATACACTAAGCCCTAATAGCATTAAAAAAGCTGAACAGCAGCACCTGACCTGTGACCATCATGCTGACCTTTGCTAGTTTGTAACTATAAAATGAACTAATTTGCCATAAATATTTATCTAAAGTTTATAAGTTTAAAAACCGATTCATACGGTCTGTTATCTTTGAAGTAATAGTCATTTCTTATTTTTGTGTTACAGCCAGACAGTGAAGTTTCCACCACGGCTGAAGATTATTCCTCAGAGGTGAGTCAATGCATCTCAAATTCAAAATGGTCTTTTTGTGAAGTGAACTTCTTGTTTTTTAATTCTGATTTATTGTAGAATCAATGTATAGGACTGCTTGGATACCAGTGTTGGGTTTATGGCCATAAATAGGCTTAAACTGTACAGACCGAATTAAACCTGTTCATCAGTGAAATATTAACTCATATATAGTGTACTTTTAGTGTTTTAGTAAGAGAAAATCATAATTATCATCAACCTGACTAATTTTTTGGTGCACAAAGATGCTTAAAGGTCATTTCCTTCCCTGGCACTTCCCAGTTATTTGTTTTTTTTACTCAGAACGTTGTGAATTAACAGGTTAATGGGTGCCATGATGAGACGACAGAAAGCCTAATGATGTCTTCAAAGGATTTTATCTGGGTACAGTAATCTACTCCAGCAGCTCTCCTGGCTCTGCTTTGCTAACAAACATGCTGACTGATTACCGGTGGTTCTTCTGCATAACTTCCACTAACCACATCTGTTTTAGGCTGGTCTTACACAGCTGTATGCTTTCATATTTATCCACAAAACCATTCTGTGTGGAAAAGACAAAGTGTTTTTGCCTTTTATAAAGAGACCAGTGTTCAAATGACCTAAAAGTCTGGGACAGAACGGCGCTTTTTGACATTGTAGAAGTGTAAATTATCTGTGAAAGCTGCAGAACAGACAGAATGAGGAGAGCAGTGACTGCTTCAAGCAAAGAAAACAAAATGTTACAAAAAAAAACGTCCGACGGAGACGACGCTGAGACGGATAAAAACTGAACTCAAATACATCTTTGAAGCACATTAAATATTATTTTAGATTTATAATCAAGTCAAAGATTAGGTATGAAGCTAAAGATAAAACTGATTCAGTGCTAAATGTTTTTCTGAACTTTAGCAGGAAAAATTTATTAACACAGCAAATTATCTGACAAATGAAAGCTTGCTGTGATCATTTGAAGTTTCTTTTAATGTATGCATTTATTTTAAACAAAAATAATTGATTTGATGGGAGAAAAAAAAAAACTTTCAACCGTTCATCTTAATTTATTTGAAAGGTGTAAGTGGATTTTTTTAAACCAAAAACTTTTAAAAGTTATTTGAACATAATTTTCCCTTTTTCATTTTAAAGTCTACTTCAAGTGAAGAGAAAGTTTTAAACCTCATTTGTGAAAGGGTATTAATATTTTACATGAACTACTGTATATTATAAACTCAGTCAGCCTTTCTGTTTTGAATCTTCAGAGCTCCTTCAGCTTTTCTGATGTTGTTGAACTTGAAAGTAACAAAAAAATGAATAAATTATAATTCAAATACATCCACTTTTCATTTAATTTGTACATTTCTGTCTCTGTTAAAAACAGTACATGTATTTTTCAAATTTGTGCCACAAAAACTAAACTAAAGGAACACAGAACAGGTTTTAAGTCCTCAACAACTGCTATGGTTGGACTTTGCATCCTCTGGTTATTATTATAAGGCCTGCTTTAAATTCTGTTTTTTGTTGAAAGAGCATGATAGGAAATAATACATCAAAGTGTCTCCTTTTTTAATATTTTATCATACTTTTGGTGTTAATGCGTTTTTTTAATTCCTGTACTTTGGTAAGCAACTGTTTGCAGCGTATCTACAACTATTCTTTTATTTTATTTTTATTTTTTACAATTTTAATTATTTTCTGGCCAATAACTACTTATAAGCTTCTGTCTTAAATAAAACTAACTTTTATTGCTTTCTGTTTCTTTGAGCTCATCTAACTAGTCTTTTGTTCTTTGGTGATTAGATTTGTTTTCGTTGCTTATCTGAATCTTATAAAATTTGTGTTAGCCCTGACTTGTATTTTCCTGCTCAGGAGGAGGTGGACAACCTGCAGCAGGGTCATACAGAACAAGACATGGAGGATGCACCATCAACTAGGACCCAAACTGTGGAGGAGCTGAATCAAGCCCTTGAGTCTGACTTTGGCACAGAAACGGTACAGCAGGTAAATGCTTTACTTTGATATGCCATTCTTCAGGGGGGTTGCATGTCCTGTTATACCTCATGATTAGATACAGTATAAATCGTGAGGTATATTTTTGAATGAATTAATAATTATTGAATTGGAAATTAGTTAAATATTGTTTAAGACTTAAAATGTTTACAATAAAGTTTGAAGCATTGAAAACCAAATATTAAGGCATGAGATGGGGCTTAAGACTTTTGCACAACATTGTACTTGGTTACATGACTGGACAGACAAAATAAGTGTGGGATTGTGTTGTATTTGTAACTTCTACTGTGTACAGGGGCCTTTCATTTTTATTCTCACAGCTAAACCTTTTTTAATCCTTTTCTAAAAAAAATGCTCTTTTCTCACAGCTCTATCTCAGCAAGCTGTTTGCTGTGGAGGTAATTGTACTGAAATAAATTTTTAATTCAAAGCTGCAGGACTTTGAAGTGGCTCTGAAGCAGCGAGATGGCATCATCACCCAGCTCACATCCAACCTTCAGCAGGCTCGTGAGGAGAAGGACGAGATCATGAAAGAGTTCTTGGCGCTGACGGAACAAAGTCAGAAACTGCAAATTCAGTTCCAACAGGTTAGAAAAGCTTTTTTTTATGCCAGTTCTATTTATCTTGTTTTTTTTTGTGTTTTTTTTACGTTATGCATAAAATGTATTTTACAGCACAGCATTGGTTTAATGAAAAAAATGAGCATTGCCCTTTTTTATTCTATCACAGCTGCAGGCAGGCGAGACGCTAAGGAATACTAGCCACAGCAGCACTGCAGCTGATCTCCTGCAGGCAAGACAGCAGCTTGTTCAGTACCAGCAGCAGCTGGAAGAGATAAACATCGAGGTTGGACAGCACCAGAAAAAGAGCGGTGGACAGCTGGAGCACATCAGCCAGCTCCAACAAAAACTCGCCGAGATGGAGATGGTAAGAAGTACCCCTGTGTGATCACGGCATATAATCAAATCTGTTAGATTCAAGTGGTTTACCTTTGTGTATCTAAACCTAAATGTTTCTGTAGTCAGGGAGAAGATCGGAGGAATTGTTGACGCAAAAGCTCAATGAAAAGGACTTGCTGATTGCTGAGCGAGACAAAGTAATTTTGAGTCGAGAGCAGTCGCTGAGAGCAGCAGAGGAGGCTTTTGCACAAACTCTAAAAGATAAAAATCAGTTAATTTCAGAACAAACTGCAATAATCAAAGAACACGAGTGGTCATTGACCCTGCTCCAAGAAGAACTGACTCTTGCCGGAAGGACTACAGATGAGAATATTATTCACTGCACTGATGAGAAAGAGCTTATTATAGCAGAGAAGGAGAGAGTCATTTCAGAACGTGACAGTTCCCTTGTCCAGTTGACGAACGAGCTGGAAACCTCAGAAAAACTCCTGCGTGATCTCCAGCAGCAAGTGGCTGCAAAGGAATCTGAGCTCGCCAAATGCCTGGGTGAGCTGGAAAGCACAAAATCTGAATTAGTAAGTTGTAAAGGGGAAATGGAGAGCTGTAGATCAGAGCTGGAGAACGAACAAATTAAGTTAGAAAGCTGTAAGGGAGAACTCGCTGCCTCCAGACAGAAAGAGCGGATGTCATCTAATGAAATCATGCAACTCATGGGCACAGTGGAAGATCTGCAGAAACGCTGTTATCAGGGCAATGCGTCCGAGAGCGACACCATCCAAAAAATGCAGGAAGACACCGCAAGGAAGCTCGAACTTCTCCGGGCAGAGTTGGATGAGATGTACGGTCAGCAGATAGTCCAAATGAAACAGGAGATGAATCTGCAGCACGCTGCAAGAGCGCAGCAGATGACGGAGCAACATCAGTCTGAGATGGAGCTCCTAAAAACACGACAGAGTTCAAGTGGCGGCACTGGGGAGGTGAAAGGGCTTACTGTGAGAATAAAGAAGCTGCAGGACACTTTAGAGGAGTCGCAAGCAATGCACGATGAAGCGAGACACGAGCTGAACCAAGTCGTCCAGGAGAAGTTGAAGCTGCAGGTCAAGGTCGACGACCTCCTTCGAGACCTCGGCGCCGCCAGGGAAGAAGTGGAGCAGGTCTGCACCAGTTTTCTCTCTCAGGAAATGAATCGTGATGAACTCCAGCAGCTCCAGGAGACCATCGACACCCTTAGGAGTGAGCTGTCAGCTGCTCAAGAAGCTGCACAAGAGGCAGAAGCCAAACACGAATCTGAAATAACCAACTACAAGATCAAGCTGGAAATGCTGGAAAGGGAGAAAGACGAAGTTCTGGGCCGAATGGCAGAGTCTCAGGAAGCGGAGCTGGAACGACTGAGGACCCAGCTTCTGTTTAGCCACGAGGAAGAACTGACGAATCTTAAGGAGGACTTGCAGAGGGAGAACTTTCTGAAGATGGAGAACCTTCTTAATGAAGCTGCAGTTAGACGTCAGAAGGCTCTGGACGAGCTGCGGATCAGCTACGCGGAGCAACTGGATGTGTTACGAACGGAGAAGGCAAGTTTTGCCACGGAGCGAGATGAACTGTTGCACCAAATGTTGGGGCTTCAAGAAGAGCTGAAGCTTGCGTTGCACAGCCCCAAAGCAGATGAGCTCGTGCGGCAGCTCCAAGACCTCCAGGTTGAACTGGAGGAACTTAGAAAAGGAGCCCAAGAACGAGCTGAAACGCAGGATGAAAATCTGTCGTTGCTGAACAAAATCGAAGTGCTGGAAAACCAGACGAAAGAAAAAGAACACTATTGGGAGGAGAAGCTAAAGGAGCACAAACTGGAAAAGGAGACACTGATCGAGTCTAATAACACATTGGGGAAAGAGATCCAATCCAAAAATGTGAAAATTGAGACACTGACAGCAGAGAACAATCAAATCCAGCAACAAGTGGCTGAGCTTCGTGAGGAAACCGAAAAGCAGCGGACGACTTTCTCTTTCGCAGAGAAGAATTTTGAGGTGAACTATCAAGAGCTGAAGGAGGAGTACACGTGTCTCGTCGAGGCAAAGACACAGCTGGAGGAGAGGACACGGAGGGAGACGCTCGAGTTCGAGGCGAAAATTGCACGTCTTCAGTCGCAGATCCAAGAGCTCGAGGAGGGGAGCACAGCTGTCAAAATGGAGGAGGTGAAAATTGAAGACAAAGATGTGACGGAGAAAGATGCAAAGGCGCTAATGGAGAAGCTGAATGTTGCTCTGAGTGAGAAGAGGAGCCTCACCGACGAGCTTTCTGAAGTTACAGGTCAGCTGAACCAAACAGAAAACAAAGTGGGGCAGCTGGAAGACGAGTTGGTACAAGTGAGACAAGAAAACACGAGGGTCATCGCTGACAACGAAAGCCTCAGGAAGAAATTGGAAAAAGAGATTAAGAGGGAGCGAAGAGGAGAGAAGGAAGAAAGACGAAGCGTTGAGCCAGAGTGTTCTTTAGAGCGTCATCGCCTTCACATTGAATCTCTGCAAGAAGAGGTAAAGACTCTTCAGTCCCTTCTACATGAAGCTGAAGCGGAAAGAGACGGCGTTCCTCAGACTCTGGAGCACCACGGGCTCTCGCAAACTCCGTCTCCAGCAGCCGCCGTGCGTTCCTCGGGGGAGGGACCTGTTGAAGGGCGATCCTCCCCACACAAGTCCGCAGCCTCCGGGTCAAACAGGCGCAAGAGACGGCAGAGGTCGAAGCAGGAGCGCAAAGCTGGCGGCGCTTCTTCAGACGGCAGGGAAGAAAAGCAAAGGGAGGAGGAAGAGAGAGCTCAAAGTACTGCAGAGCGAGAGATGCAGAGCCCGGGTATGTCCTGTTCACCGGAGAGGGCCGATGAGGAGGACTCCACTGACGGGAACCAGGGAGATGGAGGCTACAGCAACAGAGCGGTAAGCAAGTATCTGCTGCAACACACAACAGCTCTGCTGCCTTTTTTTGTTGTTGCTTTGAAGTCTGAATAAATGTGTTTTTGCAACAACTCTGCATGCCGTATTTAAAATGTCGTTACTGACGGAAATAATGTTTGGGTATTTAATTATTTGTGGCTTTATTAGAAATCCCTGGACTGAATTCACAGACTGCGATTTTTGAGGAAAATATGACTAAAGCATTTTATCGCTGACATGTTTTCTCTGGGGAGTAACGGTCCTGATTGTGAATTGCCTGTGAGTCTGCAGGCTCGCTTTGAAAGGTAGCGTTCTGCAGGCAGTCAGACTGCAGTGTTCAAAGATACATTTTGTAAATCCTACAGATGTTCAGAAGGGTTGTTGTGGAAAGATTGATACAAAATGACAACGTATTACGCATGTAAAATTTATGCATGAGGACTCTGTGTAGTATTCTGCTAATATCAACATGAAAAGCAACACTGTGATGTGTTTGAAATGTCTCACCCTCACACTGCATCACTTTACAAAGAGCTGAGGATAAAATACATCTTCAGCTTTGAATCATTGCCATTGTGCAGAAATGTGTAGTTTCTTTCCGTCCAGCAGGGAGTGAAGGGTTTGAAGCCATTTGAACCATTTGTTGTGTTGCAAATACACAAGACAAATGATTGTTTTTCTGTTTCACATGGGGGCTTCATAATGCTTTTGGCACCTCTTGAGCTGGTATGAAATACTCTCTATAAAAACTTTTCAAGGCCAAAGACCATTTTGATTCTTAATGGCACCGAAAAGTTAGATTTTTTCTTTTTTTCTTCTTTCGGCTTCTCCCTTCATCAGGGGGTCGCCACAGCGAACTAGTCGCATGAAGACTTGGCAATTGTTTTTACGCCGGATGCCCTTCCTGACACAACCACAGACCACCGAGCTACCACAGCCCTCTGTGTGGAGCAGAGAGCTGATATCTAGGGTTCCCAGGGGAGCAGATTGTGGGGGTTAAGGGCCTTGCTCAAGGGCCCAGAGTGGGGCAGATGAGGGTGGAGACAGGTGTGACCGCTTCACTTATCCCACCCACATTTTTGATGTTGTCGGTACCGGGGCTTGAACCGGCGATCTTCCGATCACAAGCGCACCTTCTTAACCTCTGCGCCACCACTCCCACCATTTTTAACTTTTTAAATTGTGTAAATTTAGTCGGAATGTTTTTTAAGCTACGTGCAACTAGTCCTGTCCCAATAAACAGTAAATCAATTAATCGCATGATAAATTAAAATCATCAACCTCATTTTAATTTATTGGCTTTATCGTTTCTTCGTGTCTCTCTATTGAAGACAATGGATGACAAAAAAGCTGAACTCGGGTGCTCTTCACTGACCCTTTTTTCTTTTCTCTTTGAAATCTGTTTTAACCGTCCAAAATCGCGTTATTTTTTTATTTAATTAAAAAATTTTAAAATTGTTAAAAGCAGCTAAGCTGAGAAGCTAAGCTATGAGCTAAGCTAACAGGTGGACCTTGGGGGAAAAAAACCTTTGTTTGACAATAATTACTAATTATTGTCAAATTTCAAACAATATTATCGTTTATCTCAATAATTTCTGAGACAATTTATCGCCCAGCAAAATTTGTTATTGTGACAGGCCTACGTGCAACAGATTAAAAAACTGTTTTTATGATAAATTATTTAATGATTAAACAAAATGATAGATAGTAGTAGATAATATTCAGAATCACTTTTTTTAGTTTCTCTGCTTCCTCTCAGGAAGTGAATCATAACTGTGCATTTGATTAATCACCC
>JBBPBX010014908.1:35143-46003 GCA_038048925.1 Garcialebias charrua
TAAACATTTGAGATGGTCTTTGTTTTTGTTGTATGAAAATTATTGTTATTATTATTTTTTTTAGGTGAACAGACAGCGATACCATACAGAGCGTGGCATGTGTCAGAGAGCCGAAGAGAAGGAGGAAGAGACCCCTGAGCATGTAAATGTCATTTAACCTCACATCCTGCTCTTTGCTTTTGAGTTGCTTTGATACATCATTCAGTGGGGTCACGTGTACATGCTGCTGGATGGGAGCTCAAAGAGCTTCAAACTTTCTGATCTTTGAACTTTTTTTGTGATGTTTACTAAAATGAAATCCTCCAGTTTGGACTCTAATCGACTGAACAAATACCATATCAATTCAATTCAGTTTATTTATGTAGCGCCAAGTCACAACAGAAGTCATCTCAGGACATTGAACAGAAATATTCATATACAGTATATAAAAAGTAAGTTATTATTTATCTGAGGAGCAGACTGCTTTGAGTTTAACTTCATCGCAGACTCTCATTTTGAGCAAGCATGAAGGCAACAGTGGAAAGGAAAAACTCCCTTATGAGGAAGAAATCTTTAGCAGAACCAGACTCGGGTCAAGCGGCCATCTGCTTTGACCGGCTGTGTTTGGTAGGAACAGATACACAATGGCAGGTCGAGAATCATGTTAAGATAGAAATAATTTCAAATGAAAACTATTTAATTTTAAGAATTCATTTTAAGAAATTAGGTCAATTTGTACTCCAGTAGGCTAAGCCTATAGCAGCATAACAAGCCAACCCCAATTATAGGATTTATCAAAAAGGAAAACCTTAATCCCAGTCTTAAAACTGGTCAATGTGTCAGGCTCATGGACAGAAACTGGAAGTTGGTTCCACAAGAGAGGAGCCTGAGAACTGAAAGATCTTCCTCCCATTCTGCTTTTGGAAACTCTATGAACCATAAGTAAACCTGCAGTCTGAGAGCAAAGAGCTCTGTTAGAAAAATATGGAACAATAAGATCTGTAATATAAGATGGAGCTAGGTTGTTGAGAGCTTTGTAGGTTTTTGAATTCAATTCTGAATTTGACAGGGAGCCAATGGAGAGAAGCTAAAACTGGAGTGATATGATCCCTCCTATCAACTCGCATTAAGACTCTATTTTATATACTGTATATATGTTTGAGGTTTGATAATTGAATTTGTTGAATTACCTCAAAAGGACATTTAAGACGGAGTGTGTGGTTCACTCACTTTTTATTTTTTTTATTTGAGATCAAAAATACAACTTTTTAGAGCTTCTGGCTCTGCAGATTGGCAAATAACAACCAAAGTGACAACAGACCACTCAAGCATTTTGGAATTAGAAGTGCGGTGAGAGCAGAGCTGTGCTTTGAAGGAAATAAAGAGGGAACAGAGTGACACAAAGTCAGAGGCTTGACATGGTCTCTTAAGATGAGGTGCAGCAGTAGAGGATCCCTGATAAACCCCAGAGGCAGCTGCCGAGGTGAAAGAGGTTTTCTCATAACTGCTGAACTATTTAATGAGACAAAGAAATGGTAATAAATCTAAATTTGTGTCCAAAACCTTTGATCCGATTGTCAGCAAACCCAGAAATTAAAAACCTTATGACAATTTTAATTATCTGTTCATCTGTTTCTAAAAATTATTTTAATATCTTGGGAAAGACCAACTAGTTAGGCTGTAAATACAGTAAGTGAAGTGTTTCAGTGTTTTTCCATTTTAGTTGCATTTATTTGACTTTGAATTGAAGTGTTTAGGATTTTATTGCAATCAACACAAAAATAATCCAATTTGATGTTTATAAAAAACTACATTAGTGTAAGGACTTTGTTTTAAAAGGGTTTGACTTAATTTAGTGTAACTACCGTTATTACCTTCAGAGTTCAACATCGATCAAGCAGCACAATTCAGTGGTTTTAAAATAAAATATCTTTTAGAAAACAATTTATTGTTGAAGCTAAATGAGTAAGGCATTCCAACAAATCTTCATAGTAAGGTCAAGTCACTAAAGACCAGGAAAAATGGTGGTTGGAGGCCCTGCAAAGCTTCGCAGTGAAGAATCAGAACAACAAAGTTCATGCTCAATCATCCATGTACCAAATCCAATCATGCTCAGTCAGGTCATCTGGACAGTTTCTTTTTTCTAGAGACGTTTCACCCTCTATCCGGAGGGCTTCATCAGTCTGAGGAGCTCCAAGTAAACAGTTTCCCAACAAAGCAGTAAACTCGAAGAATCAGAAGCACTTCAAACCTAAAATTCAACTAGAACATTTTCTTTTCTGCATCATTCATATTACTGTCCTTATTTTCAGTTCTCAGACTACCTGGAATCACTGAATCTTATCAACTCATCTGGATCTGCCCATCACAGCGACTTTCATTGTTTTTGGGCTCTGAATGATCGTGTCTTCATCAACGTTTCACATGGTTCAATTATGGGGGCAAAATGTCACACTGTTAACTCCTGTAATTACACATCACTGACAAAGAAGTCAAGTAAATGCCTGATATTAATGTTGTTATTGATCTCAGGGATTCAGCCAAACCCAGGGCCAATCACTAACTACTGTACACCTAATGAGTTTAAAAATATTTCAGGTCTCCGTTTTCTGCATGTAAACGCTCGTAGCCTTCTAAAAAAACTTGATGAATTGAAAATCCTAATCACTTCTTCTGGGGCAGATGTGATCGTTATCTCTGAAACTTGGCTTAAAAAATCTGTTTTGAAAAATGACCTGGCAATCAATGAATTTAAGATCTATCGTTGTGATCGTAATACAAGGGGAGGTGGAGTCGCTATTTACATCAGAGATTCTTTGGCTGCCAGGATTGCATCTAAAAAAACAATCGCAAACCAGTTTGAGGCTTTAGCTGTGAACATCACTTTGAAAGGAGGTCAGCCCTTAACTGTTGTTGGATGTTATCGTCCCCCCTCCGCAACACCTGAAGCTCTGTCTTCCCTGACTGAATTCATAGGAAATTTAAAACACAATGAGATTGTTATGGCTGGAGATTTCAACATTGATTGGAATGAGTCGACCCCCCTCTGTGATAAATTCAAGGAATGTTGCCTATCTCTCAATCTAACACAACTTATCGATTCTCCCACCAGACCAAACATAAAATGTCCTGAAAAATCTTCTACCTTAGATCTGTTTTTCACAAATGCTCCTCACAAATTTCCTGGTATAGGTGTATTTGCTAACGTTTTGAGTGATCATTCCGTAATAGCAGCTCTTAGATCTACTAAACTTCCACCTGCTAAGCCCAGAATAATTCAAAAAAGGGATTTGAAACGTTTCTGTGAACAGTCATTCCTTTGGGATCTATCCCACTTTGATTGGCAACATATCCTACAATTCAATGACGTGAACACCGCTTGGAACTATTTTCATAATAGTTTCATTCTCTTTGTAAACAAACACGCACCTTTCCGGCAGTTCAGGATAAAGGGCCGTGACAGCCCCTGGTTTACTCCTGAACTAGCTGATCTCCTACACTGGAGAGATCATCTTTGGGCCGCAGCAAGAAAATCACACTCAGACACTGATTGGTTGAAATTTCGGCAGCTAAGGAATAAATGCACAACTGCCATCAAAGCCGCAAAACGTAACTACTTCTTATCTCAGACCTCCAAAAATCTAAATGATCCAAAAAAATTCTGGAAAACCATTAAATCTCTCTCAGGCACCCCCCAATCATCTGACCTCCCATCACAATTTCTTGTTGACTCTGTTCCTGTGTCAAATAAGCACGAGATCCTGAACTGTTTCAATAAACATTTTGTTGCTTCTAGTTCATTATTTGACACAGTTACAAACGGAAAATCAGCCACTTTATCTAATAATCAAACTTCTACAAATCAAATCCCTCCTACAAGTCAACCATCTGTTAATCACACCTTCTCTTTTTCTCCGTTCTCAGTCAGTGAGGTAAATAAACTGTTAAATGATCTTGATCCAAAAAAATCTGCAGGTCCAGATGAACTTCCACCTTATTTCTTAAGGCTGGCTGCTCATATCATCACAGTCCCTGTGACCCACATCTTTAATCTGTCCATAAGCCAAAACACCATTCCGGATGCTTGGAAAACAGCATTTGTTCTTCCTTTGCTGAAGGGAGGTGACCCCACCTCACTGAACAATTATCGACCGATCTCTAAACTCTGCATCTTAGCCAAGGTTCTAGAAAAACTGATAAACTCTCAGATCAAAAATTATCTGGACTCATTTAACATCTTACCTCTTCATCAATCTGGTTTCAGGAAAAAACACAGCACAACAACTGCTTCTCTGAAGGTTCTGAATGATGTTGTTGAAGCATTGGATGCTAAGGACTATTGTGCTGCACTTTTCTTAGACCTGTCTAAAGCTTTTGACACTGTGGATCATAACATCCTGTGTCATAAGCTCTCAGAAATCGGTTTCTCTGATCACACCATCGGTTGGTTTTCTAACTATCTTTCCAATCGGAGGCAATGTGTTCAACATAACGGTACTTCTTCCAGCTATTTAACAGTTAAAAATGGTGTACCACAAGGCTCAGTTTTAGGACCCACTCTCTTTACAATCTACATAGCTAATGTAGGTCACTGCATCCCTGATGCATCCTTACATTTCTATGCTGATGATACAGTTGTTTACTGCCGAGCTAAAACAGTTGCTAAGGCTTTCCAGTTACTGCAATCTGCTTTTGACATCATCCAGTCAGATTTGTTCCGTCTCAAACTTGTCCTAAATGCTGATAAAACAAAAGGGATGTTTTTTTCAAATAGGAAGGCGGTTCCAGCAGATCCTCCTCTGATTTTATCTTCAAATGGTGTCTCTATTGAGTTTGTTGATTCCTATAAATATCTGGGTATCCTGATTGATTCACATCTCTCTTTTAAACTCCACGTGGAAAACCTAGTGAAGAAACTGAAAGTTAAACTGGGTTTCTTTTTCAGAAACAGATCATGTCTAACACTGAATGTTAGGAAACGCCTTGTATCTGTGACTTTCCTTCCCTCCATTGATTACGGTGACATTCTCTACATGAATGCTCCTACAAGCACCCTGCGGATGTTGGATGTTGTCTATCATGGTGCACTAAGATTCATAACTGGTTGTGATTATCGTACCCACCACTGCACCCTGTATTCACTGGTTAACTGGACATCATTAACCTCACGCAGACTCTTCCACTGGTACATTTTCATCTTTAAATCACTTCTTGGTCTGCTGCCCTCATACATCTCCTCCTACATGTCTTTGCGTGAGTGCAGCTACAGTGTGCGCTCTCAGGACATGATTACCTGCAGTGTTCCGTCAGTGAGGACTGAACTTGGAAAAAGGGCCTTCTCCTACTCCGCTCCTGCTTCATGGAATATCTTACAAAAAGATCTGAAGCTCTCGACCTTGACTTCTCTAAATGGTTTTCAGAATCTGTTGGAATCCTGGCAAAAACCAATGCAGATTTGTTCCTGTCTTTGATTTTATACGTCTACCTTATAATGTTTTGCTAGTTTTTTGATACTTTGTTAAAAAAAAAAAAAAAAAAAACTTTCTTTTGTTTTTTTCTCTCTTTTGTTTTCTATTGTTTATTGTTTGTTTGTTTATTGTTTATTGTTTAAGGAAATTCTACCACTGCTGTTCATTGTTCTTTAGTTTTAGCAGGTCGCTTTCGTAAATGAGCCCATGAGGTTCAAAAGATTTACCTGACTAAATAAAGGTTGAATGAATGAATGAACTTTAATCAGGAAGAAAACAGAAAAAGACCTTAAAGATTTATGTGCAAGTTGTCAGTCTGGTGGGATGAGACGGAAAACAAATTATTTAGAATTGAGAGAAATCAAACGCATGTAGTATAAAACTATTACCCTCTGGTTTTACACAAACACTACCGTGTGCTGATAAAAAAAATTGTTATTCACAAGATTTAAGAAATTGGTCTGAAACGTTAATTCTGCCAAAACAGTGTCACAAGGCATTACTTGTTCTTTAACATATGGAATTATCATTAAAAAAATAATAATTCTGTTTTTTAATTTTATTTATTTATTTGTGGTTAGCAACACAGCACAGCTACCATTGTTTGGTTTGACGGCGCATGTTTTAATCCGCAACATTCGAGTCGCATGTCTGAAAAGAGCCTCCCCTTGTAACAAAGCATTTTAATTACAGCCTAATTAAGATGCAGAGTGCACTCTGAAGCCTGGGATATCAAAGGTTGCAGAATCACAAATTCATGACTGTGCAACCCTTAGAAATGAGTGCTAATGCATCGTGCATCATTAGAGAAGGAAGCCTCATGTTGCGCTTTTTGTCGTCTGTTGTCTGAAGTGATAATAACAGAGCTCTTATCCCAAACGCACGGCTTGTGCAGTGGCTCTGTTGGAGAACTAGACTTGAAGGAATTGTGTTACTTAATCATGTATCTTCTGTGACCAGTAAAGGATGCTGCATAATTGAAGTTCGTTGTAACAGTTTGAGTTAGATATGCTATTGACAGTCATTTTATGTCTCTCACCACCTCTTACCTCTTTGAGAACCACTAAACTTTTTAACTACTTTCATAGTATTTATGCTCAACTGAAGAATCACACTATCTATACTGTATATTTGTAGGGTATTGACTCACGTATTCATAACGTGGTGGTTTAGTACAGATGTGTATGGATACAGTGAGCTAATCCAAGAAAATTAGAGGATAGTATCGTAAAATGGCACGGAGCCTATGACAATATGTCAGTCATAGGTGATCATTGGTCCTAGAGCAGGTACCCATTTTAATTTAATTTAATTTTGCTAACAGCCTCGAGAAAAACACTTTACATAAAGAAAGACGTGGCTGGTTCAGACTATTTTTTTCAAATCAGCTGTGTGACATAAAACTGTTGTCACAGGCAG
This sequence comes from Garcialebias charrua, assembly GCA_038048925.1. NCBI lineage: Eukaryota > Metazoa > Chordata > Actinopteri > Cyprinodontiformes > Rivulidae > Garcialebias > Garcialebias charrua. The sequence continues at coordinate 42,010 of JBBPBX010014908.1, forward strand.
CTGTGTTGGAGAAATGAGATGTAAATACTGTATGGCAGTCAGTTGTATCATTTAAGCATCACTTTGAAAAACGCTAGTCATAAGTATGTTTATTCAATTTCCCTGATACCAAGTACGTACCATCGTCTCACCCAAGTACTCAGCTGGCTGAGAAGTTTTTGTTTCACATTTGACTTTGTTTTATATTTTTACTTTGGGATATGTTATTCAGCTCTGTGTTTCTTTCTAGTTTGCATGAAGTTTGAGTTGTGTCTTAAGAGAGATGCCTTTCTGGAGTTAATCAAACTTTCTGTTTGATGTTTTTATTTGCTTCTGCTTTGGGGATAGAAGGGCATGTTTCATTGCTGATTAATTTGTTTTAACATGTTGATGTCTTTGTTTTTGGGCATTAAGGGTGAGTTCAGGCTACAGATGGAAGCTCAGCGCCTCAGCCTGACTCAGGTTCATGCTGCTCAACTTGAGCTGCTTCAGGAAGAGTCGGACGTCTCAGTGGAGCTGAAACTCCAACACCAAAGTGACCAGGGTAAAGCGGATCCGTGGTTGTAATTGTAGTGGGTCTGCAGTTGTGATAAAACCGTCAAAATGGGGTTTATATAATATCCTGTGATCAATTTTCATATTTCTCAGATGAACAAAACATCTTCAAATACCAGAACATGATGGAAGTTGTGTCAGATGAATGCACTGAGATTATCCAGGTAATATTTCACAATAAAGTGTTGTCACATAAAAGTAGCCACATTATCACTACAGTACTCGTAACCCTGTTGCCATTTGTGTCATAGTCTTTTCAGAAAATCTTTGGCCAAATAGTTTTGGAGAGAGTTGACGCGGCAACTTCGTCACTCATTTCAGAAGAAAGGCCAGAAACTAGTGAATCTGCCTCTCTTGTCCTGCAGGCCAGAGGTACACTTCATAAAGTGTTGTAATGCAGTATTTAACATGTAGTACACCTAATACATGTTTTAATTGAATGTTGTATTGTGGGTTAGATCAACTTTAAACTTAACTTATTCATCTTATATGTATTTATTCCATTTATATATAGATCTATATATGGTATGGTTCAATTTTTAAGAAATCTAATTTATTTGTTGTTTGTTTCCTCGTAGAGTTATACACAAATCTTCAGGAGGTGAGGACGAGAATTGAACATGAGCATCATCGACTTTCTCATCTCCAGACTCTGCTGAAAACTGATGGAAACAAGGTAAAACTGTGAAGATCTGTTGCCTTGTATGCCTCTCACTACATGTAAAAACTAAGCATAGTTTAGATTATTGCATTTTTCTGTGGTTTTTATTGGATTGGAAGTTTTGCAAATAGAAGTACTGTATGTCTTTAAAAACTATTTTGCTTTGATGCAGAAAGGAATTCAATTTAAAATGACTGTGGCCTTGAAAAGACAATTCTCTGTGAAGTGTTATTGAAATTCAAAAGTTTCACTTGGTCAACATGAAAAAAACAGGTTTATATGAAATACTGGGCCATTTCTTTATGGAAATGTTAAACGTTAACATGTATGTAAAGTTGACACTTTTTGGATTACTAGATAATTGAACTGCAGAAGGCCTATGATGAACTGAAGATCAACAACGAGAAGCAGATCTCTGACCTGCAGATGCAACTTGACACAATAAGTTTCTCGTCGTACAGAGGTAAATCTTTTCACCTATAAAAAATAAAGAGTTAAAATTGATGCCATGTCAACAGATTCAAACAAGGTGTGTGATGTCTGGAAAGTGAGATTCTGAATTCTTGCTGACATTAAATGCATCAAAGTTTTTCCAAAGTTTTACTGTCATGCCTAACGCATGTAACTACGGTACACACCATGAGCTGCCTTGTTGTCGTTTTTTTAATTATTGGTTAGAAAAGATAAAGCATGAAGTCTATTTTTTTCAGACCCTTTTTTTTCAATTAAACTTTGCAGCACAAATCACAAGTTCACATTTTAATTTTTCTGCATATTTTTTGTTATATTTTTACTTTTTTATCCCCTCTGCTCATTCATTTTCTATAAGTAACAAGTGCATTTCTTTGAAATACATATTTTTCTAGAACAAAAATGTCTTCTATAAATATAATAATACACAAATATATAATATATTTTTAATTACTACAGTATAGTGTAAAAATGTATAATATATACAATATTTTTGTGTTTAATTAGGTGTGGAGGAGCAGACTGGAGCCTCTGCCTCAATTCCAGACCTACAGAAGCTGAAGGTCGAGGCTCAGGAGAAGCAGCTCCAGCTGCAGGAGAGTCACCAGCTGGAAATGGAGCTCCTCAGGGCTCATTACCAACAGCAGGCCGCAGAGACGGAGGAGAGATGCACTACAGAGCTCTTCATGCTGCAACAGAGACTGCAGGACATCACAGGAGATGAGACTTTCTACAGGTGATGCTTCATAAATACACACATTCATTGTTTCCTATCAGTCTTCTCAGATTTATTATTTTTCTTAAAAAAAAAAAAAAATTAAATACAAAGATGCTTTCAGAATTTGTCAATTTGACTAAAGTCCTAGCTTACTGGTATTGTTCTAAAAAATGTATTTGTTTTCTTTTTATTGTTGAAACATATTATTTTTAGGATCTACTGTTGGGATTTGTAGCTTTTGCATCATTATATTATTTTTAGGATCTACTGTTAGGATTTGTAGCTTTTGCAGAGTGGAGCATTTATGCTTATTCTTAAGCCAAAATAATTTTTATTTAAAACAATCAACATTACTTTTAAAAACTCATTTTGATAGTTGTCTGATTAACAGAAGTGCATGTTGGTGAATACAGTGTGAGGTGGCTGAGATGAATGATTGATTGTACTAAAGATAACTTCAGACACTGGTGTGCACTTCCTGTTCTCTGTTGCACGCGGCAGCTACTCGACCCAGTTCAGCTGACATCAGCCGACTCAGAAAGGCAAAGAGGCAGTATTCTGGGAAAATAGCTCACCGTTTCAAGGACAGCAGGGATACACGCAGTCTGTGGCAGGGAATACAGACCATCACAAACTACAAACCACCCCCCCAGACCTGTGACAGCTCAGCCTCTGCGCTGAATGAACTGAATGAGTTCTTTGCTCGGTTCGAGGCAAGTAACAGCACACCAGCACATAAACTCCCCCCCTCTCCTGATGGCCAGGTGCTGACGCTGTCCTCAGACAGCGTAAGGCGATCATTCATCAAGATTAACGCCCGGAAGGCCTCTGGTCCTGACAACATACCTGGTCGTGTGCTGAAGGACTGTGCAGGGGAACTCGCAGCGGTCTTCACGGACATCTTTAACATCTCACTGAGCCAGGCCATCGTCCCCACCTGTTTCAAAGCCACCACCATCATCCCTGTCCCAAAGAAGGCAACGCCCGCATGCCTCAATGACTATCGCCCAGTAGCACTCACCCCCATCCTGATGAAGTGCTTTGAACGGCTAGTCATGAAAAGCATCACATCTGTCCTCCCTGACTCCCTGGATCCCTTCCAATTTGCATACCGACCTAATCGCTCAACCGACGATGCCATCTCCTCTGCCCTTCACACAGCTCTCACACATCTGGACACGAAGGACTCCTATGTTAGAATGTTGTTCATCGACTTCAGCTCGGCATTCAACACCATCATCCCCCAACAGCTCATCCTTAAACTGGACAGTCTGGGGCTGAACACCTCAATGTGTAACTGGCTGCTAGACTTCCTGACCGGGAGACCACAGACAGTACGGATCGGGAGTAACACATCTAGCACCATCACATTGAACACAGGGGCCCCACAAGGATGTGTGCTGAGCCCCCTTCTATTCACCCTGCTAACACACGACTGCACACCATCATACAGCTCCAACCACTTCATCAAGTTTGCGGACGACACAACAGTGGTGGGTCTCATCAGCAACAACGATGAGACGGACTACAGGAACGAGGTGAGCCGCCTGGCCTTGTGGTGCGGACACAACAATCTCACTCTCAACGTGGAGAAGACAAAGGAGATTGTT
>JBBPBX010014909.1:21854-35662 GCA_038048925.1 Garcialebias charrua
CTTCAGAAGTATACCTTCAATCTGTTTCCCCATGTTACCAGGCTGGCCATAAAAATGCACCTGCTTGCATTATTGCAGAAGTGTAGGTCTTTCCTACAAAACAGCTGTAACCAGGCACACACATTCAGTGCAGTCATTTTGTGAATTGATACAGCAAAATGAGAGCAGTTAGCAAGCTGGAGCTAGATTAGAAAATATGTGAAAAACCGGCCTGAATAGTTGCAATTTGCAGTTTTTCCTCACAAGCTCATCTTTACGTGTGCTATTAAAAGCACATCACTAAAACACAACACTAAAATATGCCATGAAAATGATTTTAGACCTTGTTAATTGCAGTGTCATAAATTATAATTATCACCAGTTTTCCAAGCTTGTCAGGAATTAGGGGAGACATTTAGAGTTAATCCTCTGAGTATTAATCGTGACAAATGGTTGATTTGGTTTAGGTCAGAGAGAGAGAGTCTGCATTTGGCTTCCATTCCCTTCGTTTCTAGAAAACAATGGTTAATCATGACAGATACGTCTGAAAGAAGCTGTCAGTGTGTTCAGATCGAAGACATTGATCAGAACTGCTATCTCACCTCGGTGTGCGCCAGCTGCCCATCAAATGGATCATATCTGATTATAGTCTGAGAGACTGTCAGAGACACATAAAGACACAGGCTCTTGTAAAGAGACATATGAGGGTGAGAAGGAGCACTAAGTCCAAGTGAAACTAAAACGTATCACTTCCAACATAAAAATGTTTTCCATATGGAGACGTTAAACAAGGCTGTTCACTTCTTATATATTCATGTTATGGTGCTGCCAACTGCTTGTCTGCATTGATCTTCTCTTGACGACATCTCCTTTCCACTCGGTTCGTCTCTCCCTGACTGAGCTGCAGCTGTCAGACACCTAGCAAACATCTGTCTTTCACATGATGCCTGCGTGAGCAAACTCCAGGTTTGAAAGGAGGTGCACACAGTAAAATCCAACATGTCACACCTTAAAGATGTGAGAGAAAGAGCTGCCTCAAAAATCCAAGCTAAGTGAAAAATTGTATTTGTTCACTACTAGTATCTCAGGTAAACCATCCTTCATCTGAAGTTGATAACTGATTCACACTTCCTTGGGTAGTTGTTACTTCAATTGCTAGTGTTGTTCCAGCTTGATCAGAATGGCAAGTTATTTAAAATTCTGTTATAGGTTAGGTTCATTTGGCCTGGAATATTAGGTTGAATCTGCAAATGTGTTTTAACTTAATTAGTTGTGTCTGGTCATCAGAGTCAAATGTATTAAATGACAATGTAAAAACAACACTAAAGTAAACAATAATTTCAACATAATTAATTTTTCAAGTTCAAACTACATTGTTTTGTACAATAGATGAGATTGTCATGGTACAATTGACATTTCACAATAGTTAACTAATCTAGTCATTCCAATAATCACTAGGTTGAAAGACGAGCACAATCATCCAGGTAGATAATAACAAAGAAGGTTAAATCGTGTCATATGGACCCGTTTTTTAAGGGAGAAACATTTCGTCTCCATCCAGAGGACTTCATCAGTCTGCGACCTGCCAACCAGATCTGTCCTATATGTAGCCTTCACTGCTGTGTTTCAAGCCAACCTCCTGTTGGAATATCAGAAGTAGGCCTTTAGCCTGTGCAGAACACACCCATCCAAACTGATCCATCATCATGTACAACAATCATATGTTTAGGCCAAATGACCAACTTGCTATTCACATTCACTAAGGTTCTGTAGAAAACATGAAAACTTGTAGATAGATTTTTGAATAGCCTTTAATATAATGATAGTTTACCAGTACAGTAATACTATTGAGTATAACAAGCTAACAACTAGTCTCAGAGGAGCCCGAGCAAATTGATTTGCTGCCATCGTCTGATAAATATTCATCTTTTACGTGAACACGATTTTACATATTCACATTACTGTCAGTTTTGCTAAACATGGCTGTTTACATAGAAATCTAGTCGCCAGCAAATAAGATAAGGGACAGCAGCAGCTAGTTGTAGCAGCAGTGTTTCACCTACCGTCCATTATACAAGCGGGGCACCCCGGCCCGTCAATGGAACCAAGTGCCTCATCTACCGAACCCCCCCTCCCCAATCACCTGTTGGCACTGACGTAATGCTAAGTTAGCAGCTCATAATACAGGTGCACTAGCTAAATAGGATGCCTGATGAACAGCTCTGTTCATCAGGCAGTCAGGATGCTAAACACTCTGCCTGCTCTGCCTCCCCTCCCATTTGAACTGCCTTAACACAAAAAACTTTCTCACACATTACCACACAACACAAAGATTTTAACACTAGACTCTGTGTCATCAAACGGGTTATTCACTAAACTCTCGGTCATGTGCTCATTCAGTTTGCACTACTTCTCATATTTGCACTAATGTCTGTATTACATCACTGCCTATAGTCATACTACTGTTTACATTCACTGTTTACACATACTACTGTTTACATTCAATGTTTACATTTATTAATACTGTTTACATTTATTACTACTGTTCACATTTATTACTACTGTTTACATTTACACTACTTTTATATCTACACCACTCAGTGGCGTAACTTCCTGCAGGACTGGTATGGACGCGTCCCTACCAAAGTTGACCACTAGGGGGAAAGTCCCCACCAATATTTTGTTCACATATTTTACTTTCTGTGCTGTGTATTTAACCCCATTCATGCAGCTACTCAGAAAGAAAAGAAAAAAGTTATCTCCGCTTCCCACCGTCAACGAACCCCGACAAAAAACAAACAAAAAAAAAAAAACTTCCGAACAGCTGTTCTGACCAGCAGCGGCTCTGCATTTCGCGCATGCGCAGTTTGCAAGAAGCCATGACACGTAGAGGAGTCGTCTGATCACCCTACACGGCAAAATACGACCAAAAAGTAAGTAATTAAATTGTTTTGGTGCACAGTACTCATGGTGTTATTGTGTATTTACACAGTTTACAGTGTGCATGCATTTCCTGAACGTAAGTAAATCGTTTTGATGACGTTTTGCGTGTAATATGTGCGCGACTTCAGGCAGAGTGAAAACTACGTTTGTTTATGTGTGAACAGTGCGCGCGAAGTTAGTCCGAGCTTTGAATTTAATTTAAACAATATAATCATCCTGCTGCAGAGGAGGGAGGGATGGAGGACGAGCTGAAGAAGTGGCTGCAGATACTTCTAGCATATTTAGCTCCATCTACTAGCATCTCACGGTGAATCAATGAACAACCTGAAAACAATCTGAAAAGCTCTGAAACAGGTGGAGCACGTTCTTATTTATCTTGAAGCAGACACAGAGCCCAGCTAAAGTCTTAAAGTCCTCCTTCACTTTGGCTGTTAGTTTCAACATCAGGTGTAATACCAGCAGGTTGTTCATGCAGCAGGGCAAGAGAGGTGGCTGCCACACTGCTGCAATACTGTGGAATAAATGCTGATAATTGTTTTACTAATTACTTTAATTAAATTTGTAATGATAGTGTGCACCTACTGTTTTTAGTTTGGAGCAAGCCTGGATAGATTGTTGTACTCAGTGCAGCTCCTAAAGATTAAAGTCCTCTAAATAGCTTCATTTCATTTTCAGAGTTTCTATCGGCCAAATTGTGACATCAGATGCTTAGAAGATTCTTCCCAATGGACAAAGTGGATTCAACCTGCAGGTGAGTAAATGCTGTAAGTTACAAAATATGAATTATTGGGGGAATGGGGGTGCAGATGTCAGAGAAGGTGGGCCTGTGATTGGAAAGTCTCTGGTTCAACTCCTGGTACTGTCAACATCAAAATGTGGATGGAAAATGTGAAACACCCACACCTGCCTCCACCCTCATTTGCCCCACTTGGGGCCCTTGAGCAAGGCCCTTAACCTCCACCATCTGCTCCCTAAACAGGTCTCTCTTAAAAATGAGTTCTCGTGACTCAGTGAGACTACTCACATTCCACTCCTGTTTGGTATCGGTCAGACACCATTGCACGACTACAACTGGTCCAAAACGCATCAGCTCGATTTTTAACCAGTACAGACAAAACAGAGCACATTACACCAGTCTTGACCTCCCTGCACTGGTTCATCTTCGAATCCAGTTTAAATGTATCCTGTATGTCTACAAATTGTTGAACAGTCTCTCCCCCCATCTCTGTTCTCTGAGGTCAGCGGACCATATTTATTATCTGCAACGTTTTTATCTCTAAATTCCGTTTTTGTACTTCATTGTGTGTGTTGCCTGTTGTTTGTTTGTTTGTACAGCACTTGTTGGCCTTGTCACTATTTTAAGTGCTCTATAAATAAAATGGCATGGTATGGGTATCTGTATAAATAAAGGGTAAATGGAAAAAAGAAATTAAATTATGTGACAGATATTTTCAACCTTCTTTAAAACATATTGTACATTTATTCTTCCAGGTTCAGCTGACAGTGACATGCATGGAGCTGCTCGCTGGTTATCTGGAGACCAACAGAACATCTGGAGTTGGACATTTCTTTTGACAAAGACTTTACAGATACACAGATGAAACTCTCCAGAAATTTTTCTTTTCAAACATGCTTCCAGCCTTGGTAGATGAATTTGTTGCAAAGAAGATGCAGCACTGCCATAAACACAAACACTGCATTTTAAAGATATTAAGGTAAGTACATACACAACACATCAAGAGCACTGTATGAAGCTAGGGAGAAAATAACAATCTTAATTGTTGTTGTTTTTTACAAACCGGATTCCAAAAAAGTTGGGACACTAAACAAATTTTGAATAAAAACTGAATGCAATGATGTGGAGGTGCCAACATCTAATATTTTATTCAGAATAGAACACAAATCACAGATCAAAAGTTTAAACTGAGAGAATGTATCATTTTAAGGGAAAAATATGTTGTTTCAAAATTTCATGGCGTCAACAAATCCCAAAAAAGTTGGGACAAGTCCATTTTTACCACTGTGTGGCATCCCCCCTTCTTCTTACAACACTCAACAGACGTCTGGGGACAGAGGAGACCAGTTTCTCAAGTTTAGAAATAGGAATGCTCTACATTCATGTCTAATACAGGCCTCTAACTGTTCAATCGTCTTGGGCCTTCTTTGTCACACCTTCCTCTTTATGATGCACCAAATGTTCTCTATAGGTGAAAGATCTGGACTGCAGGCTGGACATTTCAGTACCGGATCCTTCTCCTACGTAGCCATGATGTTGTGATTGCTGCAGAATGTGGTCTGGCATTATCTTGTTGAAAAATGCAGGGTCTTCCCTGAAAGAGATGACGTCTAGATGGAGCATATGTTGTTCTAGAACCTGAACATAGTTCTCTGCATTAATGGTGCCTTTCCAGACATGCAAGCTGCCCATGCCACAAGCGCTCATGCAACCCCATACCATCAGTGATGCAGGCTTCTGAACGGAGCGTTGATAACAACTTGGGCTATCCTTGTCCTCTCTGGTCCGGATGACATGGCGTCCCAGTGTTCCATAAAGAACTTCAAATCGTGACTCATCTGACACAGAACAGTCTTCCATTTTGCCACACTCCATTTTAAATGACCCCTGGCCCAGTGCAAACGTCTGAGCTTGTGGAGCTTGCTTAGAAATGGCTTCCTCTTTGCACTGTAGAGTTTCAGCTGGCAACAGCAGATGGCACGGTGGATTGTGTTCACTGACAATGCTTTCTGGAAGTATTCCTGATTCCATTCTGTTATTTCCTTGACATTGGCATTCCTGTTTGAGGTGCAGTGACGTTTAAGGGCCCGGAGTCTCCGGTCCTGCAGGAAGTTACGCCACTGCCCGGAGATCACGAGCATCCATAGAGTTTTACGGCCTTGACCCTTACGCACAGAGATTGTTCCAGATTCTCTGAATCTTTTGATGATGTTATGCACGGTTGATGATGATAACTTAAAAGTCTTTGCTATTTTACACTGGGTAACACCATTCTGGTATTGCTGCACTATCTTTCTGTGCAACAATGGTGGAATTGGTGATCCTCTTACCATCTTGGCTTCTGAGAGACACTGACACTCTGAGAAACTCTTTTTATACCCAATCATGTTGTCAATTGACCTAATTAGTGTTAATTGGTCTTCCAGATGTTCGTTATATGCTCAATTTCCTTTTTCCAGCCACTTATTGCTACTTGTCCCAACTTTTTTGGGATTTGTTGACACTGTGAAATTTTGAATCAACATATTTTTCCTTTAAAATGTTACATTTACTCAGATTAAACTTTTGATCTGTCATCTATGTTCTATTACGAATAAAATATTGACATTTGCCATCTCCACATCATTGCATTCAGTTTTTATTCACAATTTGTTTAGTGTCCCAACTTTTTTGGAATCCGGTTTGTAGTATTATTTTCATTCATTCATTCAACCTTTATCTTTATTATCTTGTAATGCTCTTTTGACAATGCAAGTTGTTGCTGGAAGGTCCTATTTAAATAAAGTTTTTTATTGTTATTCCTGTTAACAATGTCTTTCTGTATCTTGCCTTCTTCCAAAGACTTTTTGTATAAAACTTGTGTGCTGATGAAATGAAAATGAAGGTGTTAATAACAATGTACAATGATCTGACAGGATAAATGCTAACTCAGGGTGTCATACAGCTGTTAAACTGCTACTCAGTGTCATACAGCTGTTGAACTGCTAGTAAGGGTGTCATACAACTGTTATTATTATGACATACACAATTGTAAAAAGTACCGGTACTTTGTCCAAAAAAGCAGATGCAGCATTTTCGATTTCCGTCCCCACCAACTTTCAACACAAAGTTACTCCCTTGACACCACTGCTGATACATATACAGTATTCTCTGACTAGCCTTATTTAAGGATGCCCAATGTGCCTTATGTGCCTTACTGCATATGCCACTTTTGCCTCTATACCAACATCAACTACTACCTCATACATATACTGTGTACATTAACTCATATGCTGCTTTGCCACTCTTTGCAAATGTCAATGCTAGAACCTTCAGTTTATTTTATAGATATACTTTTTATATTTTTTTATACTACTATGCAAAAACTCAGGACAGTATTACACTTTTATTATTTCATTTTATGCTTATGTTCATTAAATGTTTAGTGTTTTAGTTTTAGTTTTAGTGTTGGTGTAAATTTTCATACTTTTATACTACTATGCAAAAACTCAGGACAGTGTTACACTTTTACTATTTTATGCTTATGTTTATTAAATGTTTCAGTGTTTTAGTGTTTAAATGGTTACTGTTGCACCGAGGGACTGAGAGAAACGCAATTTCAATCCTGTGTATGTCCTGTACATATTGCAGTTCTGACAATAAAGTTGACTTTGACTTGACTTTTGACTAAAATGCTACAAATTACTAAAGGCAGCCTCTTCCCTCATGCTGCTAAGCCCTCACGCTGAACACCTTCTCTCCCCCCCACTTGCAAACCGTCCTGAGCTGCACCTTAGGTGCAACATGTCCCTTGGGAATATTAATACAATATTCCCGTTGAGATAATAATGTGGTGTGAAATTTTGAGCAAACTGCATCAACTACTATAAAATTGTGAGACTGGAGTTGTTTTAAAATAACAAAAGTCTGCGTTGGTCTTGGAGCTGCTCCAACTTACTGTTAGTGTTTCAGTCTGATTGAGTAAAATTATATTTCTCCTAACTGAGGCCATTTCATAATCTATCTACAGCAGGCAAGATATTGTTTTATCTTATACTTTACTCAGTGTCATAAAACAGCGTTAAGAGGATGGCGTTAGTAATGTGGGTGGGGGGTGGGGGGGAGATGAAGATGACTGTGATGATTCAAACATTTCAATCCACCTTACTGTCTGACTGACCTTCAAAGCCAGGCCAGTAAGGACAGAGTTTTGATTCAACTTCTTTTAGGTAAACATAAAAAAAAGAGGCAGGTAAAGGAAGGATAGATTAATTTTATTTCTTTACAATAAATCCACTAACATTTTGTCAAATGACACAAAGGAGTACATTAAAATAAACAATTTCTCTCTCTCTCACAAACATTCGCATAAACTGCACAAACACACACACACACATATAAACTCAAACTCACAAGTATCCATCTGCCGTCTCAACACATGATCTGAGCTAAAGCCTTGGGGGTTGTAGGTGGGGTGTCAGCAGTGATCCGATAGCGCTGAGGTGGTCCAAATGCATCAGTCCTCTTAACCCTGAGCCTCTCACTGCATCCTTCTTGAAAATCCTTCTTTTCCTCATCCCTGCAGCTGTGAAAGATGAACATACAGTCTGCAGGCAATCATCTCGCAACCATTCTGTGTATATGTGTGCCATTGCTATTTGGCACTAACTGGAGTGACTTTAAACTTTAAATAAAATAGTTGAACTTTGAGAAAAACTTAAATTACTTATAATTATCAATCTTGTTGGGAAATCATATCCAAGGTTGGCCAAACTTTCATGCACAGTTTGTAGTAGATGTGCCCCGACAGGTGAATTTATGGTCATTGCTGAAACTTTTAATGAAGAGGTAATCATAATTGATAAGGGGCAGATGTGATGGGATTTTTTTCTTCTCCCTGCTCCCTTTTATTCATGGGTTGATGTATCATGTGCTTTGAATAACTGAATTTTTTTGAATGAATGAAAAATAAATAGATAAATAAATAAATCATGTGGGAATTGCAGAATAGCACTTGTTTAATAACTATGTTGTACAAGGAAGTTAGGGATTGGTGAGGCTAGAATGGATTCTTCATATTTGATTGGTTCAGTAAAAACACGGTCAGTCATGTGTGCAATGACTAGTCAGATAAATGGGCTCATAACTTTCCTAAAGTTCCTTTTTTCTATTCCACATACCCTCTTTTCTTCATTTGTATGCAAAGTCCAATCCCTTAGGCTCCCTTTCCTTCTTTTTAATTTTAAGCCATCTTTTTTTAATCAATTTTCTTTTATCTCGGGGAAGTTATTTTAATACTCCTACATCTTATTTCATTCTCAGCAAGACTGTGTGGGGATATCAATTATTCAATGGAGAGGAGGCTGAGGAATATGTTAATATTGATTAAGCTTTCGCCACACCTAAGAAGATTACACTCTTATCACTATGCTAGAGTGCTGAATTAGCCAAGCAAATTAAGGGAAACATAGATAGACTGTGTTAGATATACAGCTATGTCAGAGCATTTGCATGTCTTCCATGTTTAGATACAGATTAAAAGCCCATTTAGGTTACAAGACAAGCTGTGAAAAGAATACATGTCTTGCATTCATAATGACAGATGGATATGTCTGGAGCCTAACCCCTTGACTGCATCAATGAACAAAATAATAAAATTACCTGTGTGGTTATTGCTAGGATGGGTTTGTTAGGATCACAGTGGCCTTGTCTAATTGTCTTAATTTACCTGTGTGAAAATATATTTGAAACTAACCAAGTATTTTAGTATGATAATCTCTTATTGTGTTCTGATTTATTGCTGCAGTAATGCATGAGAAAATACACTGTTAAATGACGTGGTACAGTACAATACAATATCACACCATTTACTACCATATGAATCCGTGTATGGTTCGTTCATATGATACAGCACAGCACAGCACTATACCATAACACAATACAATACATTCCCATGTCATGCCGTACCATACCATACCATACCATACCATACCATACCATACCATACCATACAATACTGTACTGTTAGGATAGTTTAATTATCCCATAATAGCTCATTAAATAAATATGTCACACAGGAGAGGAGAAGATATTTTTGTCCCAGGTTTAATCTTGCAAGATGGAGCAGCGTTGAAATAAGCATCACGATGTTTACATGGCGCTTCATCTCCAAGTCTGCTCAAAGAGAGCATAACAAAATTTCTTTTTAGAATGGTTATCAGACAGAGGCAAGGTCAGATAACTCTTGCAGCCTCCTTCCTTAGGGCCTTGAGTTTATCAGGTGAAAGGCTCCATGCTTTAGCAGCACTCTGTCCAGACAAAACAACTCAACACACACACATGGAGCATATACATTTGAAATTAATAAGTGAAAAACATCTGTGACCTTTCACATCTTTCATCACATACTATCCCATCCCATGCAATGCCATACCATACCATACAATACCATACCATATATTATCATACCATACCATACTGCACCATACCATACCATCCGATGCAATACAATTCCATACCATTCCATACCAGGCCATACGTCTCATCCCATGTAAAGTAATGCCATACTATGCCATGTCATACCATATCATACATACCATACTGTATCGTACCATACCATACCACACCATACCATGCTATGGCATACCATGCCATACCATATTTTTATCAGTCCACACCACCTCACCTAACATATAATTACACAACACCAACAGAACATGACTCAACACAAAATAATGTAATGTGACCTTAAACAATACAACATACAGTAATAAGATGTATACATTGTAAATTGTCCTCACCTTTGGGAAGTCGATTAGAAATACGTGTGCCTTGCATTCATAATGACAAATGCATTTTTAAAACTTAACATTTTCATTGCTTCAGAGATCAAGCTTAAAGGTATTGTGGCATGATGTTGGAAATTTGCACATTTGTCACAACATTTATATCTTATATCATTCAGCTCTGTTCGTTTTTGCAAAATAAATTATAAATATATTAAAATTTCATTCCAAGTTATGGTAGTTTGTTCTCTGGGACACGCCCCTAAAAATTTGCGCATTTCCGCAAAACGTCATTGTGACGTGACAACGGGAAGGCACGCTCCAACGCGCATGTAAATAATAATGGCGGAGCATGTCGAACAAACACAACCTATTGTTAGTACATGAATGTATTAAAGCAACCGAAGGGTTATTATTCATCCTATACAGACACTCGATCAATTGAAAAGTGATTTAGACATGGTTTATTTTTTACACAGTAGCTAAGTGGGGTTAGCTTCGTGATGTGGCTTCTTTGTTCTTGGGCTGAGCTAACAAAGTCCCGATCGCGTCTGAGATCTATCATTTTAAGACAGTAAATCATCCAAAACTCTCATTAATAAACCCTCCCTGAATAAAAAAACTTACTGATGTTACTTGATCGTGCAGACATAATTTAAAAATACATAAATAGCAACGTGGCCTGTATCTCGGCTAGTGTGTTAGCAGCTATCTCGGCTAATGTGTTAGCAGCGAACAAACACAACCTATTGTTAGTACATGAATGTATTAAAGCAATCGAAGGGTTATTATTCATCAAATACAGTTATTGGACACTCGATCAATTGAAAAGTGATTTAGACACGGTTTATTTTTTACACAGTAGCTAAGTGGGGTTAGCTTCGTGATGTGACTTCTTTGTTCTTGGGCTGAGCTAACAAAGTCCCGATCGCGTCTGAGATCTATCATTTTAAGACAGTAAATCATCCAAAACTCTCATTAATAAACCCTCCCTGAATAAAAAAACTTACTGATGTTACTTGATCGTGCAGACATAATTTAAAAATACATAAATAGCAACGTGGCCTGTATCTCGGCTAGTGTGTTAGCAGCTATCTCGGCTAATGTGTTAGCAGCGAACAAACACAACCTATTGTTAGTACATGAATGTATTAAAGCAATCGAAGGGTTATTATTCATCAAATACAGTTATTGGACACTCGATCAATTGAAAAGTGATTTAGACACGGTTTATTTTTTACACAGTAGCTAAGTGGGGTTAGCTTCGTGATGTGGCTTCTTTGTTCTTGGGCTAAGCTAACAGAGTCCCAATCGCGTCTGAGATCTATCATTTTAAGACAGTAAATCATCCAAAACTCTCATTAATAAACCCTCCCTGAATAAAAAAACTTACTGATGTTACTTGATCGTGCAGACATAATTTAAAAATACATAAATAGCAACGTGGCCTGTATCTCGGCTAGTGTGTTAGCAGCTATCTCGGCTAATGTGTTAGCAGCGAACAAACACAACCTATTGTTAGTACATGAATGTATTAAAGCAATCGAAGGGTTATTATTCATCAAATACAGTTATTGGACACTCGATCAATTGAAAAGTGATTTAGACACGGTTTATTTTTTACACAGTAGCTAAGTGGGGTTAGCTTCGTGATGTGGCTTCTTTGTTCTTGGGCTGAGCTAACAAAGTCCCGATCGCGTCTGAGATATATCATTTTAAGACAGTAAATCATCCAAAACTCTCATTAATAAACCCTCCCTGAATAAAAAAAATTACAGATGTTACCTGATCAGCAGTAAGATGGTCGCTGCAGACATACGACTCTTTGGTAGGACACCATAGGTCCCTCTTCTCTGTACTTGTCCATTATAGGTGAAGTTTCTCATCTTTTGGGAATTTGTGAATGCTCACTTGTTCACTGCTGATATTAGAACACCCAAATGCGCTACAACGTGACGGCATTTTTCAAGTTACACAAAAAAAAGAGGCGATCTTTCAGAAAAAGAATCTGTATGGCAAGCAGTTAAAACACCAGACAAACGGGCAAGGCTCTGCCTTCTCCCTGTTTGCACGTCACAATGACGTTTTGCGGAAATGCACAGATTTTTAGGGGCGTGTCCCAGAGAAAAAACTACCATAACTTGGAATGAAATTTTAATATATTTATAATTTATTTTGCAAAAACGAACAGAGCTGAATGATATAAGATACATATGTTGTGACAAATATGCAAATTTCCAACATCATGTCACAATACCTTTAAAGATTAGCCGCAAGGGCAAAGCATGTTAAAAGGATTGTACTTGGCTTAATGGGTGACAGAATCAAGGCAGTCATGTTTGACTTCCAGTTCTGTCTCTTATCTGAATTCACACTGTTTTTATTTTTTATATGTATTTCATTGTTTCAGCCTGCCTATTGTAGAATGTGTGTTCTAGCTTCTGTTTTATTGCCAGTGGCTACAGGAATGGTTTCAGGGCTGTGATACCGCAGATAGTGTGACATTTGTATCTCATTTCCCCAGAGCCCTGTAGGGCAGCCAGGAGCTGTATATTTGTCAGAGTACAAAGCGGCCAGTCACACGGCCATTGGAAACAGGGCTGGAACAGAGGTGGGTGTTCAGTGGACAGGATGTCATTGTGTGTTCCAATAGTGCTTTGAGATTTACCAGTGCTGGAGTTGCATGAGGGTTTGAAAGTCAAAGAGCTGTTTGTCTCATGAATTCTCCATTCACACCAAATTACAGTATGTGCATCTACACAAACATGTGTGTATTTCTTGATTTTTCAAATACAGTAGACATGGTAAATGTGTGTAAAATGTCTGCAACTGTCAGTGAGTCATCCCCTCCTGCTGGCCATGCTTCAGTAACTGCACAATATTTTTGTTGTTTTCCAATAAAGAGAAGAGGTAAAAGCCACGAGTGAGAAAGAAAAGTAAGGATAGCGATAGGAGGAGGCAAGAACGAAGGAGAGCCCCCTGCTCTGCATTAATTCTCTGTTTGCCAGTCAGAGCATGCTCTATCCTATGAGATTAGGCCGATAAAATGAATGTGCTCGTGCATGTGCATGGCCGCAAACACTTCTGTTTCTGTGAGTTCACTCACGTGTGTGTGTGTGCGCGCGTATGTGTGTGTGTGTGTATGTGCATAAACTCACACCATTCCCTGTGAGATTAGTTTGATTTGTCAGTGATGCAGGAGTTCATTCATGATTAATAACCCAGCATGCAGGAAATAATGTTATTCTGCAAAAGTTACCTGTGGGACATGTTGTACAGCTGCATGTGTGTTTCAGTGCTCGAACAGCCAGGATATAAATCTAAACATCTTGTTCTAAACGTGTTGATTTTGTTCTTAGCATGTTGATTCACAAGGTGTTAGTGCA
>JBBPBX010014909.1:37932-50226 GCA_038048925.1 Garcialebias charrua
GTCCAGCCCCTGCTGCAAACAACGAATCAAATGTGAGCAGTAATGACGTGAAACTGGGCCCGGAGAACTGAGCCCGATTGGAACCACGGAGGAGATGGTTCCATGACGAGGGCGGAGTCGGGGAAAAAAAGGAAAATGCGAACATGCAGAACCCGGGTTAGAAGCAGGGAGGAGCCAGGGAGAGCCGGGGAGGGCCGGCAAATGCGTAAACGGCTATAGACACCCCAAGATGGTGTGCCGTGGCCGGGGTTCGAACCTGGGTCCTTCGGATAAATCTATTATTGAAAACTTTTGTTTTTCAGACAGGCTTTTAATGCCTAGTTGCACTGTGGCACTTTAGTGTTTTTGTATTGACCTTATTGTTTGTTTTAACTTTTGTATTTTGAAGCACTGCTTGTTGCAACCTAACCTTTGGGTCAACCTCATTATTTGCCGATGGCGTTATCTGACCATGACTAAACCAAATGTTTGGATTTTTGTTTGTATAATAAAGTTTGTTTTAATTTCCCATAATGTTCAGTTTATTCATGTAAATTACAATGGAAAGTTTCCATCCATCCATCCATCCATCCATCCATCCATCCATCCATCCATCCATCCATCATCTTCTGCTTCTTCCTTTTCAGGTCACAGGGTCACTGCTGACCATATCCAGCAGTCAATGTGTGAGAGGTGGGGTACACCCTGGACAGGTCTCCAGTCCATCACAGGGACACAGAGACAAACGAGACAAACAACCATTCACTCTCTTACTCACACCTAGAGACAATTTAGAGTTACCAATCAGCCTGTTTGCATGTTTTTGATCTGTGGGAGGAAACTGGAGTACCCCGAGAAAACCCAAACATGCACGGAGAGAACATGCAAACTCCATCCAGCAAGGCCCCCGGCCAGGATTTGAACTGGCGACCTTCTGGCTAAAAGGCAACAGCTCTACCAACCATGGAAAGTTTCCAATTTGTAAATTTACAAAAAAATGTTCAGTCAGGTCATCTGGAGTTTTTTTTTTTCTTTCTGACACGTTTTATCTTTCATCCAAAGGGCTTCTTCAATCTGAGGAGCCACCAAACAAAAATGAATCCCACAAACAGCATACTCCATAGTGGAAAAAAAAAACAGTTTGCTGGTGATAAGATGGCCTCCGGGGCCCGTCCTCTTCCCTGTCAACTCTGAGATGGTCATGCCAAAGTGGTTCAAAACACCAAAGTCCATGCTCAATAATCCAGGTCACACTCCAATAATATTCAGTCAGGTCATCTGGATGGTTTCTCTTTTTTGCTGAGACATTATATTTAATATTTACCCCAGCTTAATTCCCCATGGAAAGTTTACGGCATTTTACTGGAAGTTTTTCATCCCTTCGCAATTTAGGCGACAACCGAAGTTGTGGAATTTTTCTACTGTATTACTATTGTTTGAGTTTTTGTATGGAACAAGTAGTATCACAGCTACTTGTAATAGTACTTAAAGTTTCTTTTGCTTGAGGTTACATTGTTGCAGATGTTTCATTGTTACATATTTTAAGCCTATCTTGTGCTGACACATGTATCAAACATGTGCATTGCCTTTGTCTGCTTCAGAAATGTGCCTCCCAGCCTCAGCCTGTGTGCAGCCTGCTCCTCAATCGGCCCGTCATTAATCCCAACACATGGCGGCAGATTAATTCATGAGGTTTTCCAGCAAGTGGTAGAAGGAGAAAGGTTAACACAACAAGAATGAATCACTCCGCCGTTGTTTCGTCACACTCCGCGTTTTGTTGCTGCGGCGATTTGACTGCCACTCAGAAAGTGTCCTTTAATCGTGCTCAGAATGGGTTCATTTTTACCTCGCCCTCTGAGCTCAAATGCTGTGGCGTGTGGATACGTTAAATATATCTGGACTTTATCAAGTGCATTTAATGAAGGCCCTGCCAGATGGTCCTGCTGGTCATTTCACGCTGCTGCGTCTTTTATAGTTATACATTATGACCTAAAACGTATTTCAGCGCGACAGCAGGAGCTGCGTGGGTATTGAAAGAAATGCTTATTTTTTAGTAACTTTTGTTCTCCTTTCTTCCATTCCTTAAAGTTTTGTTCTTTCTAACTCATCTGATCTTTATTGCACAATCTTAAATACGGTAAACTAAAATACTTGATGTAAATTTCCCAGAAAAACTCACATCTCCATAGAATAAATACGCAAAAACTACTTTAAAGTTGTTCATGCCAATCTAGCCTACTCCAACAATATGTATATGGCCTCAACTAATGTTACTTTTATTAAGTATGTATTAATAGAAAAAGTCACATCACTGGCTTCTAAATTCAAATTTTACATCATTTATTTCTCCTTTTGAACCTTCAGCTGCTAAAGACTTTTAAAACTTGTAGTTTAATATATATAAGGCAACAAAAAATATACATATTTTAAGCTGGTAAAGTGAAACAAGGCATTATTTGGCAATTTCCTGACAGTTTTATTGTAATATACTGCAGTTATTGCATTTTTTTTTTTTCTCCAACTGTGTACTCAAGCAACATTCATTCAACCTTTATTTAGTCAGGTAAATCTCATTGAGCCTCGAGGGCTCATTTACAAAAGCGACCTGCTACAAACTAAAGAATGATGAACAGCAATGGTAGAATTTCCTTAAACAACAAACAACAGAAAAAAAAAAAACGTAGGAGAGAAATAGAAAGTGAAATGCAAACATATTGCATCATGCTTGATAACTGTCTTAGTTTTGTTATAAGTTATATATAGATGTTGTCATCTGAAGTAGGGATGCACGATATTATCTGCATTGTATTTGTATCGGCCGATATTAGCGATAAAGTTAAATATCGGACATTGGCCATTCCATCAAAATAACTCACCGATATAAAAGGCGCAACCCAGTGACAAGGATGCCTGCAGCGTCAGCACAACTTGCTTAATTGACTAAGAGGCTGTGTTGTCACTGAGGACTTTAGCTGTTGCTAAAATGTAGTTCATGTTATTTGGTATTTTTTTGCCCGTTAGAATTACCCATGCTCTGTTTCACAATGTTTGTAACAAATAACCCTATATAAGAGGGCTATGTTCTGACAAAGGAAAGAAGCTGACCATATTTTTGCATTTTTTATTTTATTTGCACATAGCAGAATTCATAGAGATTTGAATTGATCATTACGATTTTATTTCCACGTATTGGGCTTCTGTTTTAAGCTAATTATTTAAATCAAGAAACTGTCACGTATATCTATTAATGCGGTACTACTTATGTGCTTTTCACTTGTCGCTTGTGAACAGGTTGAGTTTAGATTTAGCGGCGGCCATGGCGTAGTGGTAATGGCAGTCGTCCCCCGATCGGAAAGTTGGAGGTTCGAATCCCGGTTCCCCACACCATGTGTTGTTGTGTCCCTGGGCAAGACACTTAACCCCGAGTTGCTCCCGGTAGGACTGGATGGCGCCTTGCATGGCAGTCTGCCGCTACGGTGTATGAATGTGTGTATGAATGGGTGGATGGTTGGTATTGTAAAGCGCTTTGGGGCCCCTCACAGAGGGCTGGAAAGCGCTATATAAATAAGCTCCATTTAACATTTAGATTTGTGAAAATTTACAAATTTGCACTGTTCGAGGGTTGTCATAGTGTTGGAGAGAGTAAATGTCATGAGTATGTTTTGACATTAAACATAATCCAAGTTGAAGTGTTACATCATTTTCAACCCCCTTTTTGGCATCTGCATTTGGTAACAGACCAAACTGACAAAGATCATGCAGAAAAATGTAGTATTTTAATTCCACAGCAGAGAAAGCTATGTAGTCTCTTTAAGTAGGTTTAGGAAAATAAATACAGGTAGTCCTCGACTTACGACGGTCTCGAGTTACGACGTTTTGTGGTTACGACACGCATCTCCATAAAAAAAAAATGAAAATTTTATTTTGAAAAGCCGAGTTATGTAGTTTCCGGTTTCCGGTTTTACGTTCTAAAAGTAGCGGCGGAGAAATACTACTCTCTAAAAAAGCTAAATCTGGTCCTCTGGACATTCAAAAAACAAAACAAAACTTGTTGGACCAAGCTGGACAGGCAGCAGCTGTGGAAAAGTAGCTGTTTTATGGACGGCGGTTTTATGACGTAAACAAATGGAGAATACAGAGGAGGGATGGAGGAATGGCGGGAACGGCTTCACCACAGCATTCCAGTAGGAAATGAACTGGTTTTTTCACTTCATTATTATGGCTCTCAAATGTATGTGTTTTTTGATAATTATGTAGGATACTGTGTTAGGATAGGCTAAGTGCTTGGTGAAATACAGTACAGTACGTATAAGGTGCAGTTTGGACGTATGTTCCGACTTACGTCGAAATTCGCTTTACGACGGAGCGTAGGAACGGAACTCCGTCGTAAGTCGAGGACTACCTGTATTGGTACTGTATTGGTATTGGTTATCGGCCCGATAAGTTTTAACATATTGGCATATCAGATATTGACCATGAATCCAATATCGTGCATCTCTAATCTGAAGATATAAAAAATACTAGCACTGTATAAATTAAATTGAACTGGCAGCTTTAACACATTTATCTTTGCTTTCTTGCTCCACCAACTGTGTTTTATTTCAGGAAAAAATTGAAGGTCCATTTTATTAAACTTTTTCTTGTTTTAATAGGCACCTGAGAATAAATTATTTCTTGTTGAGTGTTTTGTCTGTTCACTTTTGTCTGGAGTTGGAGCGTGGGAGATTAGATGTATTATAAGCAGAAGTATAAAGAAAACGGTTTTATTTATCTGTAAGTGGAAACTCGGAAAATACTATTGTCATGATACAATATTGTGTGATATTACTGTTGTTTTGTTTAACTAAGTTAATTATTTCAAAGATTTAGATACAATTTTGTTAAGTTGTCAGGATAATTTTCTTTAGTTTGTGTCTTGACTTGAAAATTTGGTCTTACCCTTTGAATTTAGGGGCAGTAACGCACTTTTGTTGTTTGAAAAGAGCCATTTTAAGGGTAAGGTGATCAGTCTTTGTGATGAAAGCGGTTTGAAATGGACTTTCAAGTGTAAAAATATTTTTTCCCCGTTACTTTATGAACTGTCAGAGCAGTCATCTAGATTTACTGAAAGTGCTTCCTCACCTGAAGAGGTGAGTGATCCATCCGTTTGATGTTTGCTCAGGTGTTATTGCTCCTTTCCGCCTTTCTTCTCCACAATTCTCTCCATTTTTATTGCCAAAAAGCTGCTTTCTTCTCCCCATTGTCCGTTCATCCATCTATCCCTGTGACTGTGCCGCTGCCTTTTGATTGAGTGCTTATACTGTACATATATTGTTCATTTGATTGACTTCCTCTAATCACTTCACAAGTGGAAGAAATTAATCATTCCAGAAATCCCGTCATTTGCATTCTGCTCTGAGAGTTCTGGCGGCGCTGATTTTAGAGCATCACATTGGGCGACGGAGCCAATTGGAAAGGTGCAAGCAAAAATAAATAAATTAATAAGCTGAGAGCATGGAAAGGCCACTCTGCTCACAGCCAAAATACAAAATAAAATAAAATAAAAAATTTAAAAAATCCACGAAGCTGGGTATTCAACACTAGTCTATGGTTTTTACGGTGGCCCATACAAAGCCCATTGAAAAAGTATACAGTATATGGCATGAGATGATTTCTCTGAGGGTGAAATTGGATTAAGCCTTGTGTAAAACCGAGTCTGGCCTTTTCCCTCCATGTCTCTCCTCCTCCTTTGCTCGAGTCACCTACCCCTCAACCATTAAAACTCTATAGGAAGAGAAACCTAATTACATGGCTGGAAGTGGCCATAGTGAGCACTATTAAAAGGATCCAATTAAAGATTGTGCGGCGCTGGCAGCAGATTTCTGGTGAGGGATTGTTTGTGGAGGTGGATTTTGATCTGTCGAACGGACAGAGCTGGCTGAGGAATTGTCGATTGGTGACAGTTTGGAGGGACTTTGGAAAAGTTCACAATAATTGGATTCTAAATTTAATGGACACATGCATTGAAAATGCGAACGAAATACAGTGACAGTATGGGCGAGATGGTATGGGAGGGGACGGATGGTGAAAATGTGCACTTTTATTTAATTTTAAATGCTTTAAAGGTCACTTTCCAAAGAGGATAATGTATCATTAATGTGGATGAATTTACACTCATCCAGTGCTTTCTGCTCTGAATTTTAATTGATAAAACATGTTAGACTAATTACTGGTAAAACAACATTGTTGAAAGCTGGACAAAGATGTGAGATGAATTTATAAGGATAGATGAACATAATTACTATCATTACATGAACTAAAGGACAGTTAAATATGGTACATACATTACAAGAGGAACCAAATGATGACAAACCACACAAAAAAAGCAAAAAAAGCCAAATGGGTTGCACTTGAATGCAGATTAACAGGAAGCAAAGGGAAGTTGGATTGTCTAGCCAAAATAAAAATAAAAAATAATAATGAATTTAAAGAGAAACAAGAAGTTCTGATTCAAAACAAAAAGAAATCAGACAAAATAAGAGTTAAACGGAGAAGAGTGATCTAAGTTTGTTGATAAAAAAAGTCTAGATTAATTATATCAAAGTTCATGCTCAATAATCCAGGTAAAAAACATCCAGCAACATTCAGTCAGGTCATCTGGATGGTTTCTTTTTTTTTTTGTTAAAACATTTCTTTCTTCATCCAAAGGACTTCATCAGTCCGAGGAGCCACAACAAACTTAGTCCCACAAGCAGTACACTCACATAGTGGATCAATCAGTTTGCTGGTGATTAGATGTTTTCTGAGGCCTGCCCTCTCCACCGTTGACTCCTCTGAGGCAGCCATAGCCAAAGTTAAGGCTGGACGATATGGCCAAAACTTTAATCACAATATCTTAATTTCAGTCGATAATTATATAATTCCGATATCGATATAAACAATGTAAAATCCTCAGAAAAACTGTACAGACTGTACAAATAAATTAATGTTCACCTTTTAAATGTTGGCTCAAACTTTTATTGTTTCATCTTCTGTCTCAGCATATTCCATCGAGTGGAACAAGTTCGATGTGTTCCCACCGCTAGTTGGAACGGCTCTCCGTCACATTTTGCAGCACACTGAACCTGCAGTTTATCGGATCATACTTTGTAGATTGCCGAACCACTTCCACACCGCCAAATTAGTCTTTCTTCATCAGCTTTCTCTTGGCTTGTGAAACATTGTTCAGTCACATTATGACGGTCATGGGCACTCATTTTGAAGCGAAAACATACAGTGCGTTGGAGCTTAGCCTAGCCTAGCCTGCTACAGCTGACGCCTTCTGGACTTGAGCCAACATCTACGCCACCACGCACTTATGTTGTGTCGCAGCTTTTTCTGTTTGGGTTGAAACTGAAGCTGCCGCTTCAACCTGAACAGAAAAAGAAATGCATCAGTGAAACGCTGTCATCCTATTGAAATATCGAAAATGTGCCTAAAACTCATATAACCATTATTGAATAAAAGTATGTCGTGACATATATCAATGTCAAATTATTGTCCAGCCATAGCCAAAGTAGTTCAAAACACCAAAGTTCATGCTCAATAATCCAGGTAAAAAATCCAACAAAGTTCAGTCAGGTCGTCTGGACCAGACCGTCTTATCACCAGCAAGCTGGTTGGTCCACTATGGGAGTCTGCTGCTTGTGGGACTGAGTTTGTTGTGGCTCCTTGGACTGATGAAGTCCTTTGGATGAAGGACGAAACGTTTAAATAAAACAAAAAAAGAAACCATCCAGATGACCTAAGTTGAGATGAATTAGTTCAAGCAGTCAAAAAGTCAGTGTCAGTCCCACATAGCATGTTTTTTAACTGAGACATATTTGAAACAGTTCTCTGCTATCACATCCTTTATTTAACTGTTTAACTTGTAAAAATGAATGTCCACTTCCTCCACAGCTAACTCCTTTTGGTCATAGCCAAGTCTCTGCCTCAGTGTAGGTATTTATTTACACTTTAATGAGTATTAAATAAATACTGAAAAGAAGGGGGTTGTCATGAAGGGTTAGTCACTTCTGAGACGGCTTGTGTCCGTGCTCGCTCTGATAGCAGTCGTTGCCAAATCTAATTATGACATGTCAGTGTACATCTGACTTAGTGTTGTCTGAATGCAAGATTTAATATTGGAAAAGCAAGATTTGTCTAATTCAATTCAGTTTATTTATAAACCACCTATTCAATACAAAAGTCATCTCAGGGCACTATGTAACAAAAGTTCATTCAAGTCAGATTCAAACCCAATTACAGTCCATTCAATCCAGTTAAAGTGCAATGTGTTCACGTACAGTACATTATGAAATGCCAATAATGTTATTCAGCAGATGGTGTCAAATCCTCACTTCAGCACAATCCTTCACAATACCTAAACATTGCATTGACATATGCACACGAATGATTATATATAATCTGACTGTATCAGTTATGGGGGAAAACAGAAACCATTTCAAATCCTTGCTTTTGTAATGGTGCTCTCTGTAGAACAAACTATAAAGCGGGGCCTTTTGGAGGCGGTCTTTACATCTCAATTTCACTCTGAGCTGCTGTGGGTCTAGTAGCATGAAACGGAGCAAAGGTGATGGCATCGTGAGATAGCGCACCCTCTGGTATTAAAAGGCCAAGATACCTCAGTATGAAATGATTACCGCCATGTGGAGTGTGGGGATTATTCCAGAATCTGCGACCCACCGGGCGGTCACTTCAAATCCTTCACCTGAGCAGGAGAGGTTGCACACATATTGGTTCTTGTGACATTGCACCTGTTGACACCTGGGGGGTGGATGGCAGAGTTAGAAAGGATGAAATGAAGGATGAAAGGTTGGATGGGATACACGTTGTTGTGGCGGCCAGTCTGAGCCGCCGTGATAAACATCCATGACGGGGAGTTATAAATGAGTAAAAGCAACACGGGTCGTCCCAACGGAGGGTGTCATTGTTTGTTCTAATGCGCTCGAGCCATCGTGGCCCTGGCTGAGGGGATTAGGCTGACACAGCAGCACGTTCTGATCACTCCACAAACACCCCCTGAAAAAAGTAAAAAACAACACCGCTTCAGGGCCACAAATGAATGACATCAGCTTTCCACTAATCTCTGCATATCTTCTCCTCTCGCTGCTCCAACCTGCTCATTGTTGCGTGCATGCGGGGAAAAGATTTGAGCCCTCTGCAACTACAAACTAGTAGTTTTGGTGAACTCCTTTTGATCAAAGTTGGATGGCGCGATTGTTTTCTCAGTTGCTGTCTGTTGGAGGGCTCCTCTAAAACTTTTTATGAAGGTATTTTTTTCATTTCATACAAGCAAACGTGACTGCTTTGATTCCCTGGAGGATTAAGCAAGAACAATGACTCTCCTCTAGTGGATGGATGGGAGAAGAACGAAAAGAAACCAGAATTGCAATGAAAGGATTTTTGCTTGTTTTCAGGTGAGGGGACGTCGGCATTAGAGGAGCTCACTCTGCTCGTGTTTTCAATAACTGATTTCTTGATTGCATCCTTTTGTGTGGGTAGGTTGTTGTTTTTCCACTTGGTGTATTTATTTATTGTTTCAGTATCCTTCATGGTGTGTGTGGGAGAACACCTCATTGTTAGCTTTATGTGTGCCAACTTGAGGGATTCACAATCACAACTGTTTCTTTTCCCAAATGCGTATAATGTAGAACGTTCTTCACATGAAAACACAGTCATGTGTTACCACCGCACAATCAGTTGGGCTTTTGAGCTGGAGGCTGGATACTCAAAAAGCATCATTTCCTTCTGTGCTATTGCAACATTAAAATAATCTAATGAACATTTTCTTGAATGATTTATGATCTGTTTGGTGCAAGAAATACAGGATTTACATTATAATACCCTGAAACCAGTGCATCATACCACAATGTTTGTTTTGCTCAAACAACAACCTACAATGCAATGTTTAGTTTAGTACCCCATAAACAAATTATTCTGTAAAACCAAGAGCCTTTTCGTAACTAATGCAGAAAAAACCCAAAAACATAACATTTAAAACGTGGCTTTCCTCCTAATGCGTATCCCCCTCCGCCTTTTATTTAAGACAGCTACCGGTAAATTACAATAATCTTAAGACGATAAAAGAGCAAGTTCCTTTGGTCCAACCTTGTAAATGACATTACTGTACATGCAATCTCATACAATATTATGAAATTTGTTAACAAGTGAGGAAGCCACACGGAAGGTTTGCTCATTATTTGAGACAACTCGGCAGCTACGTGTTCAGAATTTTCCAAATGTGCAAATATGACTGTGTCATCTGCATACGTTAAGATGCCAGCATCATCGCACACCTCTGGAAGATCAATGATGAACAAGTTGAATAATAGTAACCTCAGCACTGACCCCTTTTAGTACTGCCAAGGTATAGGGCCTCAGAGAGGACATCATACTAGCAACACAAACAAACTGAGTATGATTTGTTACATAAAACTTTTGCTATTGTAACACCCAACGCATTGTAGTTTAGTAGAAGTAAAATAAAAATGGGACGCTTCAATGGAGTGATTTGTTCTGAAAACCAAATTGCTTTGGATAGACTAGAGTAAGTCATTTTCCTTTAAATGGTGGGTTAGCTGATCAGAAATACAAAGTATTTTTATTACTTTATAAACAACCAAAATAGTACGAATAGCTCTATTTTTTTAACTTCTTGGCTGTCTCCTGATTTGTCAGCTGAAGTTGCTGCACTTTCTGTTATTCATTTATTTAAAATTAAAGACCGTGTAAAGTGAATTTCAATATTTTCTTAAATAAACATTATAAATGTCATAATTGTAATGTTGTAAATGAGTAAAAAGTCTCAAAATTGTAGCTCAATTAATTTTGGAGTTATAGATGAAACTGTGTATAAAGATATGTCTGTTTCAGGATTTTTTAGGCGTGGTTTAAACGGGACCGCGTTTCGTCACGCGGTCCTCATTAGTATAGCCCCACCCCCTGCAGCTCCAGTCATATAAATTGTTCTTCGCATGGGTGGAGCCGTTCACTCGCGAATCGCAGATAGCATCAGATAGCAATAGCATAGATATTTTGTTCATTGTTAGCTAGCTAATCAATTATGCCTCGTTCGTGCATCTTCCCTGGATGTCGCAATGGTCAGGGCACCCGTACAAATCATAACGTGTTTTTATACCGCGTGGTTTTATACCGAGTATCTGTAATGCCTGGATAGGTCAATGGATAAAGCGCTTGCCTTCCGTCCCAAACCCCACGGGTTCAATTCCCGCATGGTACAACTCTTTTTTTTTTTTTTATTCATTCCAGATTAAAAACACACAAGAAAACTATTTACAAAAACAGCGTAACTCTTGGAAAAAGTAGCTGCTGTTACAGACAGAACTCAGATAAAAACAGAGCAGGTTTACTGGCTCTGCTGCCTGCCTCTCCACACAGTCAGCTCAGGGGGCAGGACACGAGCGCAGCTGCGCTGAAACCACGCCCACGCACTGACACGCCCCCAGCGTTCCAGGGCAAGGCAAAATCATGTTTTTTCATGATTTTTGAGACTTAATTTTATAAGGTAAACAATGTTTTTAATCAGTCAGATTTATATGGGTGATTAATAACACATATTTATGCCATGTGACAAACTAAAAACACACATTTAATTTCACTTTACACGGTCTTTAAGTTTAAGTAGTCTAAGACGTCTTTGTTTTTAAAGGATTATTTTTTTGCCACCAAATGCCCATCTTTTTTTTCTAATTTGTATTTCAACAGTTTTGAAAATGCCACAAAAAAAATTATGCTTCGAAAAGTTTTAACAAGAAAATCTTGAGTGAGAAAAAAAAAAGGCATAATACTGCTAGTTAAAGTAATGGTGTTTTTACATATGCTTTTTAAATCGTGTTCGTTGTCTTAATGTGTCTTTTGCATTTTTAGGTGAACATATTTAGCTTTTTTTTTAAATTGATTTCATGAAAAATCTACAGTGAATGTTTGATGAGTTCATGTTGGTGGGAAAAAGCAACTTCAGCCATTTTAAAGCACAATTTTCACCATTTTAGTTTTTAGTGCAAGCTTTTAAACTCAATAAATGTCAGGTATAGAGAGCACAATGGACCTTACAATAAAAAATGGGACTCATTTTGTAAACAATTTATATCATTTGACTGCATATGAATAATTTTGAACCCAGATAACTTTAACCACAATTTCACAGAGTGTTACGTTATCGCGGCATCATAACCTAGTCTAATAAAATGCAATTACCGGAACTTTTCGCTTGGCAGTTTCTGAAGAGAAAGTGCACATAAATAGTTTAGTCTGCAGGATGACTTGGGGGGAGTG